>QRDG01001354.1:0-83857 GCA_012064385.1 Puccinellia tenuiflora
TAGTCCATAGGATTGTCATTAATTACCAAAACAACACATGGGGGCAACCATGCCCTTCACAAGAGCCCGGGGCTGCCACGCCGTCAGCCGGCATCTCATTCCCGGGTCCTGCGCATACGCCGACCCGGAGGACTCTATCACCCCGGCCAAGAGCCCGGGGCTGCCACGCCGTCAGCCGGCATCTCATTCCCGGGTCCTGCGCATACGCCGACCCGGAGGACTCTACCACCCCGGCCAAGAGCCCGGGGGCTGCCACGCCGTCAGCCGGCATCTCATTCCTGGGTCCTGTGTATACGCCGACCCGGAGGACTCTACCACCCCGGCCAAGAGCCCGGGGCTGCCACGCCGTCAGCCGGCATCTCATTCCCGGGTCCTGCGCATACGCCGACCCGGAGGACTCTACCACCCCGGCCAAGAGCCCGGGGGCTGCCACGCCGTCAGCCGACATCTCATTCCCGGGTCCTGCGCATACGCCGACCCGGAGGACTCTATCACCCCGGCCAAGAGCCCGGGGGCTGCCACGCCGTCAGCCGTCATCTCATTCTCGGGTCCTGCGCATGCGCCGACCCGGAGGACTCTATCACCCCGGCCAAGAGCCCAAATTCAACCCCAAATTCTGCAGTCGTCTACAATGCCATTTGGCTTCAAGGATTTTCATCCGGCTTCAAGGATTTTCATCCGGCTTCAAGGATTTTCATCCGGTTTTAAGGATTTTCATCCGGCTTCAGGATTTTTCATCCGGCTTTAGGATTTTTCATCTGGCTTCAAGGATTTTAACCCGGCTTCAGGACTTTTCATCTGGCTTCAAGGCTTTTAATCCGGCTTCAGGGCTTCTCCATCTGGCTTCAAGGCTTTTTAATCCGGCGTCAAGTTCGTCCGGCTTCAAGTTCATCCAGCTTCAAGTTCAACCGACTTCAACTCCAAGTTTCAGCCGGCTCCAGCTCCGACTCCAGCATCTCATCCACAACAACCAAGACAAAGGGAAGATCGCGAAGTCTTCCCAGCAAGCTAGCAAGACTCCACGATCTCGGGGACTAGTGTCGGGGGAGTGACCCCCGGGTATACCAAAATCCACGACTCAATAAAAGAACAAGAAAAGCAAACCACGAAGATCAAGCAAGCTGCTGGCTGGAGGCTCCAGGCAGCCCGTCCGGCTGGAGTTCCAGGCAGCCCGTCCGGCTGGAAGCTCCAGGCTGCCCTAAGTAGTACTAGCTGGGCCTAATGGGCCACCCCCTTTGTCCCCTGGGCATCCCCTTTATAAGGTGCACCAGGGAGCCCTTGAGAGGGAACAGAGGGAAAACCCTAGATAGATATCTTGGGAGGTGGAGGCTCTTCTCATCCCACCTACCCCTTCTTCTTCCTCTAGCTAGAGACACAAACACAGCTCAAGGAGCAACCATGTAGCCCGAGATCTATGCCATGATATACATCAGACATGCAGGACGTAGGGGTGTTACCTCCACCAGAGGGCCCCGAACCTGGGTACATTGCGTGTGTTCTTGCCGTGCTTGTGCCCAATCCCGCCGGAAACGCCATCGCCGCCTTGCCCCACAATCTTTTCCATCTCTGATGGATATGCCGTGCAACCCACCACGACAACGAGTGACAGAAACGTCTAAGGACGAGGGTGTGTTGTTCCTACTAAGGGTAAAATAGCGGTGTTAATGTCTCTTTTGATATTAATATTGCTTACTTCATGCACTTTACTTAATTCAATTGTCTGTTGCTTGCAACTTAATACCATTGGGTGACAGGCTGGATAGCGATCCCATGGTGGACTTTTTAGACAAAGACACAGTTGGACTCAACGGTCTTTGTTCCTGTCGTGATGCCTCCATAAATATTATCATGTCCTTTTGTCATAGCTAAATTGGGTTTATGTCATGATCTTGTCAATTGCCTAGCTGTAATTCGTTCACCCATCACATGCATATTTATTTACTTGAGAGACTCCACTAGTGAACCCATGGCCCCCGGTCCATATTTTTACATTGTTTACAACCTCATTACTTGCTTTTAATCATCATTACTCCTCTGGTCACTTTTCATATTTCATCTATTTCATCATACAATTAACCACTTTGTTTTCTGCGAGACCGGAAAGATTGACAACCTTTCCGTCGTTGGGGGCAAAGTATTTTGGTTGAGTGTGTGCAGGTCCACGTCTGTTGAAGGTCAAGCGCCAGAGATCTTCAACATTCACCTCGTTGTTGATTTCAAAGTCCTACTGGTTCGATAAACCTCGGTTCGTTAAACGAGGAAAAACTGCTACTAGCTGCAATTCCGCCTTAGCTTGGGGCACCACCCAACTTATTTTAATACAGCAACAATGGTGCCCCTAGTATGCAGGATCAGTTTCAGAGTTTCCTTAGCCTAGTGTGCATCGATTCGAGTTGTGTTAGAAGTAATCCGTAGTCTGAAGAGTAGCCTGTACTACATATATCTGGGGATTCTACTGCCAGATTGTGCTTCTAGATATGTGATGACCAGTCTGTATTTCTATTTAAAATTACAATGTTCATCTTTTGTAGACACTCTATAATCATTAGCAGGAGAAATGAAATGAAATGAAATGAAAGGGTGTTGCTGAGATCTTGCTCCCAATCTGCTTGAGTACTTCGAATTATGAAGTAGGGAGTGACCCGTTATGGTGTTAATGTTATGATGTTATCGCCATTCCTCACGATGATAAAGGCTCTCCTTGCACCGTCACCCACCATGAATGGTGAGGGGGCGAAACACAGAGCCACACCCCACAAGACCGCATCACCCCTAAAGGAGACCTCGTTAGAACGACAAGGATGGCATGGATCAACGTACATCACACTCATATGCGCCTAGAAGAGTCGGTGAGTGGACGTCAAGACCCGACCAGACCAGAGGAAAGTCGGCTACGAAGCACCCACCAATGTGTACATAACACCTCAGAGGTCCACGCTCTTAGTGGTTGCCAACACTGACTATGTCCGCTGCTTCGAGAACTCCATGAGCAACCTAGACAAGTTGAAAGTGCACGGTTGCCCCCATGCATGGTTTTGGTAATTAATGACAATCTCTATGGACTAATATTTGCATTGAGATATATTTGTATGTGTCCATTAGCTTGCTTGTCTCCATTTGTTGGAGTCAAGGTCTTGCTTGTTCTCCATGTGTTGGAGTCGAGGTTAAGGGAAGAAGATCATTTGTTGATCAAGGCCAAGGTGTTCGTCATCAAGATAAAGGCCAAGTGAAGATATACCGAAGAGGTGCTTCTCCCATCTTGGTGTATGGGGGAGCATAATGTGAATCTTCACCGAAGCGCAATCGAAGAAAGGTGGTGCATCTTGAGGAGATGAAGATCGTCTTCATCAACCTCAAGTGGATTAAAAGCGCAAGGCAAAGGTATGTTCTTGATAGGGTTTCTATTTTACCGGTCTCATGATGTTAGTTGAGAGACCGGGTTATAGGATAGATAGCCGTACTATCAAGAGGGGCTCTCGACCGAATATCCGGATCGTATTGTCGTAGAGAGCACAAACCTTTGCATCATTGCATTCATCTTTATTGGTTCTTATTTGTCTCTTATCATGGTTATAGGATAGATAGCCGTATTATCAAGAGGGGCTCTCGACCGAATATCCGGATCGTATTGTCGTAGAGAGCACAAACCTTTGCATCATTACATTCATATTTATTGGTTCTTATTTCTCTCTTATCATGGTGTGGTCTTGGTGCTTGTCGTGCTTGTCATGACAAAGCTAAGTTCACCGAAAACGATTCTCTTATGCGTCTTCTATTGCGTTTTCGGTATTGGAGATTTTGCCGGTTCATCCGTGCGGAAGGTTTCTCTCTTCCAATTATTTGCAAAATCTCCTTTACTTGTTTTATCATTTACAAAGGTTGCATTTGTCGTCCTCTTTTCAACAAAATTGGTTTCATGTCATTTGGACTTCATTTGCAAAAGATATTTCATTTCCGGTTTGCAAAATAGAGGTTGATCCTCTCCCCTTTGGTTTTTACAATATCATGATGTAAAGGGATGTTTCTCTGCATGATCTTGTAGAGCTTTTCGTTACGAGTCCAACGAGCCCAAGATCATCGAAAACGGAGTCCGGATGCAAAAGATATGCCCGTTTTCGTATTGCAGTTTCTGCTGGTTTTCTGTGGGGCGGAAGTTCCGGCCCGGAGGCCGGAAATTCCGGCCCCCGGAAGTTCCGGCCCATATTTTCATCTGAGCTTTTCTGCTAAGTCTTTTCGGCTTTTCTCTCTGGAGGGGTTCCGGAAATTTGCTCCGGAAGTTTCTTCGGAAATTTCCGGGGGTACGGAAATTCCGGTTCTTGGTCCGGAATATCTGGCCTAAGAAAATTTTGGCTAACTCTTTTGCGTTTTTCTCTCGGGTGGGGGTCCGGAACTTTGCCCGGAAGTTTGCTCCGGAAATTTCCGGGGCACCGGAAGTTCCGGCCCTGTGCTCCGGAATATCCGGCCCCCGGCCGGAAGTTCCGGTTCATAACCCCGGAATTTCCGGCCCCTCATTTTTTGGGGGGGGGGGGGGGAGGCTATAAATAGCCCCCTTCTTCCCCAAGGGGTGGCTGCTCACTTCTTCAGCTCATTTCCTCTCTCCTCCATTGTTGCAAAACTTGTGAGCTTGATTCCTCTCAATCCCTCCGATGATTCTTGCCCAAACTTAGGGATTCAAGAGAGGAGATCTAGATCTACCATTCCACCAATTAAAATCTCCTCTAAGTGAGGAAAACTTGTGGATTTAGATTTTGGGGTTGCTTTGTGTTCATCCCCTTTGTTCTTCCTCTCTTATTCCCCCCAAAGCATTTGTTGCTTGGTTGGAATTTGAGAGTGAAGGATTTTGACCACTTTTTGTGTTCGCGCCTCTTGCATTTGTTGCATCGGGTTGCTCTCCCTACGGTGATACGTGAGGATCGACGTTGAGAAGCTTGTTACTCTTGGGTGCATTGTGTTCCCAAGAGCTTTGTGCCTCTTGGGTGCATTGTGTACCCTAGACGGTGGTGGTGCCGTGAAGACTTCGACTTGTGAAGCTTCGGCAAGGTTTGGGAGCCCCCAATTGAGTTGTGGGTGTGTGCCCCAAGAAGAGTTGTAAAGGGCTCCGGAATCCGCCTCGAAGGATTCCGATAGTGGAAGGTGAACCAATCCCTTGGGTGAGGTTCATCGGAGAATAGGGTGAGGCCTTTGTGGCATCTTGAGTAGGCCTCTTGTGGCGAGCTCACACCCCTCCAACGAGACGTACTCCCTTAACAAGGAGGAACTCGGGAATACATCCTCGTCTCCGCGTGCCTCGGTTATTTCTATACCCGAGCTTTACTTATGCAATTTACATTGTGATAGCCTACGTGCTTGAAGTTATATTTCTTGCTATCACCTTGTTGCTTGCTTAGCTTTGCATAAGTTGTTGGTGCACATAGGTGAGCCTAGTAATTAGGTTGTTGGCTTGTTAATTTAAACACATAGTTTTATTCCGCAATTATCAAGCCCCTAATTAGAAAAAGTTTTAATCGCCTATTCACCCCCCCCTCTAGGCGACATCCGGGCATAGCTTGTTCTTTCACAAGTGCATTCAACAAGGGAGCGACATCGTGGTGCCGCCATCGCCTGACTAGACCAGTAGGATTTAGGGTTCTCCCCGATGCTTGAGTCCGGGAAGAAAAATCGAGGTCGTGACGGTGCCTCCGAAGAGGGAGACGACACCCACGGGTGTCGCCGTCATCAGCAAAAGCATGAATTTCTCCCTGGCCCGATCGTGGACCCCAAGGTCAAGCTGAACCAAGCGATGGAATCAACATATGTCAACACCACCGCTGAGATAAAAGCCGCAACATGTCGTGGGTGTAGGGGAAGACGCGGACCACCGCCCACCATGACAACCATCAGACCTGGCTGGGCAGTGTTATTTTTGGTGTGATCCAAATTCATATGAAGTTATAAAGATAAAGGCTAACTTCTGATGGAGCGGAGCGAGGCCTCGCCGGAGGCTTGGGTCGATGTGGAGCTGATCATTACCGATTTAGGTTTCCACCCCCTTTATATACCGCTTGTAAGCCGTTGCACGGGACAAGTTCTTTGTTGTAAATCCCTGGCGCTTGTAACCTCACCCGATATAGTGAAGATTTGCTGACTGGCGTCCGTGATTTTTTCTCTTACTCTTTTGAAGGGGTTTTCACGTTAAAATCTAGTGTCCCCTGTCGTGATCTTTCCTGTGTTCATCGTTGATATTGCCCATCGTTTATAAGAGACTGTGGGGATCCAGCTCGCCACTGACACCACCATGGTGCCACCGCCCACTTGATGCCAAAGGACCCAACTCCTCAGGCCTAGATGGGCTGTGAGTGAGCCCCGAGATCACGACCGCGACAACAAGGACACCTACGACGCATGGATGCCACGCACCCACCGTCGCCGCTGTGATGCACTCGCTGTTAGGATATTGCAGTACCGCACCACCGAGACCCCATCGAACCCCACGGGCCACCGCCAGGGAGGCCCGCCACCACCATGAGAAGGAGAGGGCCCCGCGTCACTGCCAACCCCTAGGCATTGCCCGACGACGATCCTAGCGGCGGCAAGGGAAAGGAGCGGGAGAAGGGGTGGCTTGTGCCGCCTAGGGTTAGGCGACGCGGGGGCGGGCGAAGAGAAAGAGGGATTCTCCCTAAAATGAAAAATACGGGAGTGCCCCTCATGATTCTTGACATCTCAGTTCTTGGAACAAAAAGTTTGGCATGTTTCTGTTTGAAGGCAGGGAAGGTTACCCAGTGCGAATTCGTTCTGCACTGAACGCACTGTTTCATCCAAAGCTTATAACCAGGGACTCAAGGGAGGATTTTTGCCATTGCTTTATTGGATCATGTTTAACAATTGAGAATGACCAGTTAACTGACTGGTCTGTTGACACAGAGAGAGAACCGCAACCACATTTATACATGACCAAGCTAGGATGGAGTAGAACTAGTTGTGCAAGCAAGATCACGACTTCACGAGGACTGACACGAGCCAGATGCGAGAGCACGCACGGACTCGCCACGAGTGGTCGCGCGCATGCGAGCTCGCGACGCCGGTGGCTTGGGTGGTCACCACGCCGGATGACCGATGAGCCCCGCGCGCGTCGAACAGCCGGGTCGCCTGGTCGAGTGGTTCCTCGATCGATTCTCACTGCTTGGCGTTGCGCACCTCAACCGTGCACTGCGATTTGAAGAGCGGCGCCAGTGACGCTGGCTCCGCCACCGGCGCCGGCATCGCAGGGTGCCGCCACCCGCCGGCCCCGCTGGACTCGGGCGCGGAGGAGGACGCGGGCGTGTTCGTGGGCATGGCGGGGTGCCGCCACCCGCCGCTGAGCGCGGGCGTCGGCGACTTGGCCTTCTCGTCCGCCTGGCGCTCACCGCTGCTGGCTCCGCCATGCCGAGCCGGGCTCAGGCTGAAGCCAGCTTCCCCGCCGCTCCTGGCCTCGGCCTGGGCCCCTCCCTCCCACAGCGGCGCCGGCGACGTGACGAGCGGCGACAGGAGCGGGATGGGCGTCCTCCCGTCGGCCCAAGCGGCGGGCGACGCCTGGGCTGCGCCAGCGCCCGGACCGGCCGGCTCGACCTGCAGCGACGCGGGCGCCTTCTTCTGGAGGCGGCTCGGCGGGCGCTTCTTGCAGCCGGCGCCGCCGTGCACGTCGCCGGCGGTGCCGGACGACAGCTTCATCTCCATGGATACGTACGTACGTGGACTTGGCTGACCGTGAATGATCGCCCAACCCTCCTCTTTCTGTGGTCTCTCTCTCGTGATGCGCGCATGCGGTGCTCGTGGAGGGTTATAAAAGGGCGGCGCGTGACGAGCGGGCGGCCGGGTTTGGAGGAGGCGCGCGCGTGGACGGTGGGGAGGGATTCGTGCTGCGCGCCCGCCTCGGTTGTTTCCGGCCGGGGGTCACGTTAACGTTGGTTGGTTGGTTACTTTTAACCGCAACTGCCGCCGATTCCCGGCGAAAAATGGTCTGCGGTGGTTTGGCTGCAACGGGTGCCCACGGTTTCAGGTACACGAAGATGTGAGTCGTCGAGGAGACACAGGAACATCTACTAATTAGGAAACCTTTTGTTTCAAAGGAAAAACAAACTTGGGCGAACGTCGATGCTGACCCGCGGTGCACGTCGACTATCTACCATGCATGTGACCCTTCCCACGACACAACGGGTGGAAAATCAGAACTTCTTGCAGAATCTTCTGCACGCCGTACCTTCAAAAAAATTGAAAATTCGCATTATTGTACTGCACACTGATCAAGTTGCTGATATTTCTCGTTCTTCCGTGTCAGGTTCAGGTACTAGGACTAGTATAAAATATGAGGTAATTAGTGGTATAATAGTTGTAAGGGTATTATGGGTATTTCCCTATATTGTCATCGGTAGCTAGCCACTCTTTATGGGTGTGTTTGGTATGAGGCATGAGGTGGAATGTAATGGGTTGGATCTGCACCTGGACTCAGTTCTTGTGTTTGGTAGAGGAGTGGACCGGAACCTACTGATTCTCGGAAATGGCATATTCGGCCAAGATTCGGAATATGGTCATTCCACCAAATCGGTGGAATCACCTGGTTCCAGCTTTCTCTCACGTTTATCTCTCTCCCTCCCCGTTCTTTTCCTGACGGCAGACACATCGGAAGGTAGCACGGGCGCCTCGGAAGGCAGCACAGCGGCGGAGCAGGGCAGCGGCGGTGGCGGAGCATAGTGGCTCTCTCCCAACTCGCTATTTTCTCTCTCCTTCCCTCGATTGGGACCGACAGCACAAGCGCAGCGGAGCAGGCCGGCCGCGCGAGGGCGGCGGAGCAGGCCCGCTGGGCGAGCACGGCGGAGCAGAGCGGTCGCGCGAGGGCGGCAGAGCAGTTCCGGCCGGCCGCGCGAGTGAAGCAGGACAGCCGCGCGAGGGAAGCAGGCCGGCCAGCGGCCACGCGAGAGAAGCAGGGCGGCGGAGCAGAGCCGGCCGGTCGCGCGAGGGAAGCAGGGCAGCGGAGCAGATCGGTCCGGGCAAGGTCGGCAGAGAGAAGCTAGCATGCTAATCTGGATTTAGATATTATTTGAACGCAGACTGCTAATCAATAGAAGTTAGTGGCATATACTAATGAAACTTGGCTGATTGGTTCTCGATTCTTCCTCTCCAACCAAACATAGGAACAGAATCAATCAATTCCGGTTTTCACACCTACCAAACATAAGAATGTAACCGACCCGTTCTTATAGAATGGAGCCATGACATTACATTCCATTTGGTTCCTCAACCAAACACACCCTATAAGAGGCTCCCTTGTACCCAGTTGGAATCAATCAAGAATATAAACCCTAATTTTATCTTAGTTTTATTCCAGCAATTTATCTAGTTTTAGATGCAACTCCTCTCAAAACCTTGTCCTTGCTGATCCTAGCAACGTCAGATCCATCGGGATCCTGACAATTGGTATTAGAGCATCGACTCTCCGACCAATTTTTTTCTCCCCGGCGGCTTCTTCCTCTTCCAAATTCACTTCAGTTCACTGCCATGGCGACCATGCCCTTTCCTTTCATTCACCACCACCACTCCTCGCGTGTGGCTTCTTCCCTGCTCCACCGCTCGGCTATTCCAACTTTTTGTTTCAAAGGAAAACAAACTTGGGAGAACATCGATGCTGACCCGCAGTGCACGTCGACTATCTACCATGCATGTGACCCTTCCCACGACACAACGGGTGGAAAATCAGAACTTCTTGTAGAATCTTCTGCACGCCGTACCTCCCTGAAAATTGAAAATTCGTATTAGTGTACTGCACAATGATTAAGTTGCTTGCTATTTCTCGTTCTTCCGCTATGTAGTGCATGCGAGGTACAACGTATGTGACACTACCGCGGTACCCCCAGCGGTTTTCCATGTTATTTTTGTTTTCCGTGAAACAACTTGATGAGCATATAGAATATAGAGATGTATGCGTAAATTTTTATCTAATTTTTTAACGTTTTAAAATTTTCTTAAAATACGTTTTAATAAATCGGGAGCATATGCTCCCGGGTGTCAAAACGCCATCCCTCAAAGAGTTAGAGTTGTCTTCTATTTCTACGCAAAAATAGACAAATACGGAGTTGTCCTCGATTATTTGACATGGGCTGATATGGGTCCTCCTTTGATTATGTTTGCGTCGAAGACGAGTATGGAATGAAGGAGATGGGTGATGACCATGACGTTCATAGTTAGACTCGACTATCGATCGTACACTTCTCGACATGTGTGTAGAGTCTACATGGGTAGCTACGTCGGCCAATGCCTCGTGTGAAATCATGTTCCATGACTGTTGTTGTGGGAAGTTGTAGCAGTTTTCACCCGATTTTCTGTCAATTAACCTAGAAACTACTATATTTGAGACAGAACAAGAAAACATCCATGCAACGTTCTTGTTGTTGTTGCGGTGGAAAAAACATAAGAGAGGGGTGTACGATGTTCGTGTCAAGGGTTGTTGTACTTTCAAGAGAGAAGACACAAAGTTCTTTATACAGGTTCGGTTGCACCAAAACATGGAATCCTCCTCGTGGTGTTGATGAGCTCATAGTAAATGGTCGAGAAGTGTGAGTGGGATTTTTACTAAGAGGAAATACTCTGAACACGACCTCTGGTTGACAGCCTCTCACTTGCCTAGATGAAAGTGTATCTAGTGCACTCCTAGGCAAGAATTTTTTGTTTAACCTTTTGATTTGTTTTAGAGGGAAAGTAGTGATTTTAGTCGATAGGCACATTTAAAGATGCGAAGTTTGGTGGTTCACCAAACCAAATAGGACAACCAAAATGTTGTGAAAAAGCATTTCTAACAACTCGATGAGCATCTCACATTATAACCCCTACATTCATGTTGGAAATTTCACCACTCAAAACCTCCTGAGGGCATGTCAATCTCGAAAATATAGAGCTATAACAACATAGACTCTTCATCTTCATCATATTGATCACGTCTAAGTAATCAGTAGACATAGTCAACTTTGATAGTCCCAAATGTTCCGCCAGAGACATCTGCTCCACACATGCCACCGCCTCAAGGATCACTGGGTCTGAAATACAATTAATCGCTTTAGTGAACCACCAAGAAAGAAGTTTCTCGTTGATGCAAACATTCGTGATATTCATCCCAAGCTACCGCCCCATCAACATTGAATTTGGCCAGGCTAGCTAGAGGATGAACCCAATGGGTAGTACGACGACCCCGACTAGTAGCTTGTTTATTCGGAGCATGGGGATAGGCTTCACTGAGATCGCTCGGGAAGCGGCGAACAAAATAATTTGTGTTGATCGGATTTAGGAATTGGCATTCGTGGGACGCTTTTCGGCGGGCTGTCCATATCGCCCATGGTGTAGGCAACATAGGGATAAAGTCCGTGTGAACTAAAGAATCCATCATAGTGAAGATCTGGCAGGTATCAAGACTCGGATCCGTCATCATATGTTTCATGATATCCTTGTCAACTAGCGCCCAAACACACCCGAAAATATTGTCATCAAACAGGGAGTGTCGCCACGAGTCTTCAGTTGACCTTAGACATACTCCTAGCAAAGACTAGCGCTTTCAAAGGGACTTTCGTTTTCGAGAGCGAAGACCATTCTTTTGCCTCAAAGGATGCATTCGACGCTATTGGATAATCTTCATGATTGCATGTATACCCATAGGCAGAAGAGTAGCATTTCGTTTCTTCCTTAATGCTCGCGGACGTTCGATCACATTGTCCCGAGACTTGTGATTTGGGACCCTGGTAAATCTGCTCGTTTTTTTTTTTTGTTGAGGGAAAGGTAAATCTGCTCGTGGGTCGCTTTTCGCCTCCGTGCACCATAAGAGAAACGCTACAGCAACGGGCCTTATCCAAACTGCGGACCCAAAATATCCCCGTATTCACCCGTCAAAGCCGCGGAGGCTCGTCTCGTCGCTCGTCCCGGCCCCACGACGCGTAAGCGCCTCTCCCGCACGTTCCTGTCCCCACCCTCTCTTATCCCCTTCCTCCTCCCAGCAGCGCCCGCCCTCCCGCTTCTCCCCTCCACTCCACCGCACGGCCGCACCTCACCGCCATGCGTTCCACACTAGCCAGCACATCACCTCTACTATCGGCAGCAACACCTAGCTAGAGCACCACGAACCGCATTTGCGTCTTGCTCAGGGATGTCGTCGTGCCTCGCGCCGCAGTTCAAGTGGCCCCCTTCCACCCGGGCGACTGTGTCCAGGGAGCCCGGCTGCGGCGCCTGCGCCGGAGGGGGAAGCTTCCGACCAGGGAGGGTCCACTGCGCGCTGTCTTCGGCGGCCGTCCTTGAGGCCGAGCGCTTGGAGTCGCTAGCCGCCGGAGCGAGGCGCCTCGTCTACGACTCAGCCGTCGGCGCTCCTTCTTCCCCTTCCGATAACACGACCCTCCCGGTAATGTCTATTTACGTGTTGGCTGCTAATGCTGCGACGGCCATGCTTATTCGGAGTGGACTGTGCTGAAATAGGTCTTGTCTTTCTTGCATTGGATACTGGAACCAGGGGGATTTTTGCCAGGCGATTCTCAACCAAGAGGCCGTGGTGACGGCCGCAGCCGCGGAGGCCGTGGCTTTAGCCCGCGCAGCCGCCGAGGTCGCCGGAGAAGTTGCCCGGCTGGTGCAGACCGAGCACCGGACAGTAGACGTTGACAGCCATTTCGCGCTGGAGGGCAACTACTTGACAAGAGAGTTCCTTCGTACCGACGTGCGATCACGGTACGCCGACACCAGCTTGCTGGACGATGCGGGTTTTGTCAGCATCTTCAGCGATGAATCGGAGTCCGACGACGACGACGATGAGCAGCAGGGCACCCAGAGCGTGGCCGTCAAGTCGGCGCGTCAAGTAGAGAGAAGAGCTCGCAGAGTGAGGGCGGCGACGAAGCTGGCTAAATCTTTCAGTGATAGGAGGCCCGTGACGGCCTCCTTGAGGAAGAAGAGGGTCAAGGGTTGCCGGAATCCGTTGGGTTGCTTCTATAAGATGTCCGGACGGAAGCTTCTGACGGCGAAGCAAGAAGTTGAGTTATCAGAAGGCATCCAGGTAATGAAAACTAACACATTGTGAAGGACATCTGTGAGTTCTTCATGTTATTATACGACCAAACCAAATACTGCTGTCATGTTGCTGGTATCTGATTAAATTTGGTACGCGTGGTTGCCATGAACTGACGCAGGATCTCCTAAAGTTGGAGGCTGTCCAAAAGGAGGTTGCACACTACAACGGTGGTGAACCAACCTTCGGTCAGTGGGCAGCAGCAGCAGGCACTGATGAGCACGCTTTGCGCAAACGTCTCAGCTATGGAATTTACTGCAAGAACATGATGGTCAAATCAAATGTGCGGCTTGTAATCTCGATTGCCAAAGAGTTTGAAGGCCCTGGGACAGAGTTTTCTGATCTTATTCAGGTATTTGCTTGTACTATTCGACAAAACCTCTTCATGTTTAATGTTCTTGAAAAAACTCCTTATGCTTATGTTTTGTTGGAAGGAAATGTTTCTTATTATATTCATGATTTGCATTTCATTCTCCCTTCAATACAGGAAGGAATGCAAGGCCTTATAAGGGGCGCTGAAAAGTTTGATGCTTCAAAGGGTTTTAGATTTTCTACATATTCTCACTGGTGGATCAAGCAAGCAATACGCAAGTCGGTCTTAGAGCAAACCCAAATAATTCGCTTGCCGGTACGTACTCATTCTCCTCATACTTTCACCATTTGCATTAAATTCCTGATGTTGATGAAAACACATTTAGTAATCAGTAGCCATGATGGTACATACCAATATAACATCATGTGATAGTTGAGTGGATTTCCACCTATTTCATGATTCTTTAGAGTATATGAAATATGATGTAAGGTGAGTCAAGGTAATGACACAGAGCCTAGTTGATCAAATAGCATAAAATCTCGTAACCAATGTAACTTTGATATCCTCTGTGCTCATTAATGCTGTATACTATTAGGTAAAAATTATGGGACTAGTAACGGGGGGGGGGGGGGGGGGGGGGGGGGGATCAAATGAACAAAACAAAAAACTATGAAAATTAATAATTAGAACAAACTGATGTTGCATCGGGATCTTTATTTGTAAACCAAGACGGTTTTGAGGGTGCTGGTGTCTGAACCTAGTATTGATGTCAAATTATGATAGCTGTGCTCTTATACCTAAAACATTTTTTCACTGTTCAATTTTTAGGCGCACATGGCCGAAGCAAGTTCTCGAGTGAAGGAATGTCGGCGACGACTCCGCCGACAGCTAAATAGGCTACCCACAAATGAGGAAATTGCATCAGACACTGGCATGACAACCAGGCGGGTCGAAGCAGCAATGAGCCTCCCAAGGTACAGCGTGTCTCTCACGGGCAAAGTGGGGTGCACGGACGTGACATACCAGGTCTGCTCCGCTCCCTCTGCAAACCATTTTCTGTTTTCTCAATACCATACACCTCATGACCTGAATCATGGTATGGCTACTGAACCTAAATCCATGTACAGGAGATCATGGCGGACACGAGCACGGAGACGGCGGAGGAGACGCTGCACAGATGGTTCATGAAGAAAGACGTGGACAAGGTGCTGGACAGCCTGAGCCCTCGCGAGAGGGAGGTGATCAGGTACAGGTTCGGGATGGACGACGGCAGGGCGAGGACCCTGCACGACATCGGGAAGCTGATGGGGGTGAGCAGGGAGAGGATCCGGCAGATCGAGATGGCTGCGTTCCGGAAGCTGAGGAGCAAGAAGAAGGTGACGTCGCTGCAGCACTATCTGGAGCCGGCAGAGAGCTGGTAGCCTAGCCGTGCGTGTTTTGCTAGCCGGAGCTGCTGAGTTATACTGCGTTGCTGTCTTTTTCTTGAGGGATTGTTAACCTGTTCACATACCTGTGATCCCATTGTACTATGTATACACTGTGTAAATGAACGAAACAACTTTTTGTACAAGCTAAATGCAAAGAATACAGTACTAGTCCATCTCACAAAATGGGAGTTAGTTAGGTTTCTTGCGGTGAAACCAGCCCACCCGGGTTCAAATCCTAGAAGTGGCAAGGTGCTCGCATACCTGAATTTATTCCAGGTGTTCGATGTTGGGAATATGCCCTAGAGGCAATAATAAAATGGTTTATTAGCATATTCATGTTTATGATAATAGTTTATTATCCATGCTATAATTGTATTAACCGGAAACATAATACATGTGTGGAATATAAACACCAGGTGTCCCTAGTAAGCCTCTACCGGACTAGTTCGTTAGTCAAGAGATGATTAGAGTTTCCTAACCATGGACTTGTTATAGTCACTTGATAACGGAGTCATATCATTAGGAGTAATGATGTGATGGACAAGACCCGATAATAAAGAGTTGCAATTGATCGTGTCACGCAAGTTTTATTGCCAACGCTTTTAGTATGCCAAGTATAGTTTTCTTAGACCATGAGATTATGTCACTCCCATTTACCAGAGGAATGCTTTGTGGACATCAAACGTCACTTCGTAACTGGGTGATTATAAAGGTGGCTTTCAGGTATCTCCGATAGTATTTGTTGGGTGACATGAATCAAGAGTAGGATTTGTCCTTCCTTGTGACGGAAAAGATATCTCTGGGCCCTCTCGGTAATATAGCATCAGAAAGGTTGCAACCATGTGATTAAGTGTTAATCACGGAGATCCTATATTATGGATGAGTAAAGAGAATTTGCCAGGTAACGAGATGTAACTAGATATGGAGATATCGACGATCAAATCTCGGGCAAATTAAATATCGGTGAGACAAAGGGAATCGTATACGAGATTAAGAATCTCCGGCATCGTGGTTCAATCGATAAGGAACTTCGTTGAATATGTAGGAGTCAATATGGGCATCCCGGTCCCGCTATTGATTATTGATATGATCATGTCTGCATGTTCTCGAACCCGTAGGGTCACACACTTAACGCTCCGATGTAGATAGGGTTAGCGATGAGATATTTTGATGGTATGAACGAATGGTGATTCGGAGTCTCGGATAGGATCCCGGACATCACGAGGAGTTCCGGAGTGGTCCGGAGAATAAGATTCATATAAGGAAAGTGGTTTCCGGAGGTATCGGAAAAGTTCCGGAATATTTCAGCGGGGTACCGGAAGGTTCCGGAAGGTTCTAGAAGAGTCTAGAAGTGGAGCCCATATCGTATGGACCCACATGGGCCAAAGGGGGTGCAACAACCATATGGGTGCGCACCACCCAAAGGCCCACATGGGCCTAGCCGGCCAACCAAAGGGCCAAGGGGCCCAAAAAGGGGGCGCCCCAACTTGGGAGCCAAGGCAAGGGGGGGGCCGGCCAGCCCTTGCCCTAACCCTAGCCGCCCCATATAAAAGGAGGGGGAGGGGAGGGGTGCGCACCAGCCAATGGCTGCCCTAGCCGCACCCTCCCTTGGCGCCCTAGCCGCCGCCCCTTCACCTCCATAGCCGGCGCCACCTCTCTCCTCGGAGGGCTGCCGCCACCACCACCTCCATGCCCTAGCCGCACCACCCCTAGTGTAGGGCTGCTGCTGCACCTCCTCCTCTCCCTCTCCTCTTGCTTGGCTTGGCGAAGCCCTGCTCGTGGAGACTACACCATCAACGCCACCACAACCGTCGTGGTGCCGAGATCTATCTAGCCACGTCCTCCTCGCTTGCGGGATCAAGGAGAGGACGTCTACATCGAGCCGTACGTGTGGATACCGCAGAGGTGCTACCCCTTGTGGCACTTCATTGGATTAGATCCTCGAGGAAATACATCTCCTCGCGACTAGATGAGTCTAGTTGCGGGGATCGACTAGCCAACCCCTGCACCGACAAAACGCGTTTGTTGATCTTCAAGGGTAAGAGATTGGATCTCATCTTTGCTACCTCCATCTAGTAGATCTAGATCCTTGGGGTTTATTCTGCTTGTTGCGTAGGAAATTTTTTTGTTTTCTATGATGCGACCCCTTCATTCGAGGCGTCCGTCGTGACTGTTAATCTTAACATTTGCTGCCTCTATCTCTCGGAGGTGTTCATAGGGTAGAGTATGTGTACGTGTATTCACATAGGTGATTGTATCTACGTGTTTGTCAGGATTTTTGTTGTACCGTGTTTCTTAGAAAAAAGTTCATCTCACAAATCTGCTTGTTCATCTATGGTTTGCGTCGTATAAAAGTTGCTTCAGTCACATACTTTGTAGCGGAACCTAAACGTTGCACTCGATAATTTTTATGTTCTGGTGGAAGTTATTGTGGGAAACATATAAGATCATTCGAGTAGAAGATACTTGGAACATGCCTTTATCATTTTTGCTAGGGTTTTGAGGTTAGGGCCAGCCCTGATGTTTCGGAAGCCCCAAGGCAAACCCTGTGAATGGGTCCGATGGTTGTGTTGGAGTAGAAAAATCAACTCCATACATAACCAACATCATTGTAAAATCATACAACGACAAGCATTCATAATTTTTCATTGCCAAATGATATTTGATAATATACATCTAGGACAATGACGGTCTGATCATTGTACGAGCTTTGGCACACCAACGACGGTTTCTTACTTCTAATATGAATAAGTATGATAGAAGATAGTTGAAAGTGCATGGTTGCCCCCATGCATGGTTTTGGTAATTAATGACAATCTCTATGGACTAATGTTTGCATTAAGCTATATTTGTAGGTGTGTCCATATGCATTGCTTGATCTCCATGTGTTGGAGTCAAGGTTAAGGGAAGAATATTATTTGTTGATCAAGGCTAAGTGCGAGTTGATCAACACTCAAGTCCAAGTGAAGATATCCCGAAGAGGTCCCTCTCCCATATTGGTGTATGGGGGAGCAACATGTGAGTCTTCACCAAGCGAAGCGCAATCAAGAAAGGTGGTTCGCCTTGAGTAGATGGAGATCATATTCTTCGACCTCAAGTGGATTAATGCGCAAGGCAAATGTATAATCTTGATAGGGTTTTCTATTTTACCGGTCTCATGTTGTTAGTTGAGAGACCGGGTTATAGAATAGATAGCCGTACTATCAAGAGGGGCTCTCGACCGTATATCTTGATCGTATCGTCGTAGAGAGCACAAACCTTTGCATCATTGCAATCATCTTTATTGGTTCTTATTTGGATCTTATCGTGGTGTGGTCGTGGTGCTTTTCGTGCTTGTCATGACAAGGCCAAGGTCACCAAAAACGGTTTTCATATGCGTCTTCTATTGTGGTTTCGGTATTGGAGATTTTGCCGGTTCATCCGTGCGGGAGATTTATCTCTTCCATTTCTTTGAAAAATCTCCATTACTTGTTTGCCATTTCCAAGGGTAGCATTTGTCGTCCTCTTTCCAACAAAATTGGTTTTACTTCATTCGGACTTCAATTGCAAAAGATATAGAATTTTCGGTTTGCGAAAAAGAGTTTTTAACTTTCCCCATTTGTTTTTATAATATCTTGTTGGACTATGATGTTTCTCTGCATATTCTTGTATTGCTCGTTGTGACGATTCCAACGAGTACAATAATATTGAAAACGGAGTTCGTATGCGAAAGTTATTGCGATTTCGGTTTCGGTTGTTTTTTAAAAACAAAAATGTAAAAAGTAAAGAAAAAAAATGGGGCTGTCCGGCCGGCCGGGCCGGACCGAGGCCGGCCCCAGACCGGGAGCGTCAGGCAGGCCGCCGGCCTCCCCTTCCCGCCTGGTTGGGCCTGGGCCGGATCCAGGCCGGGCCTTCGGTCACCCCGTCGGCCTCCGGGTGCCTCCAGGCTGGGCCGCTGGCCGGGCTCAGGCCGGCACGCTCGGGTGGTCTCCCGGCCTCCCGCGTTGCCGGTACGGCCCAAGGCCGGGAGCAGGCCGGCCTCCCTGCTCTGTTCGCTGCTGCTTGTTTCCGTTCGATCTCTGCAGCGATTCCCGGCCGGCCTGGCCGGCTGCCGGCCGGCCCCAGGCCGAGTGGTCTGCTAGCCACATTTTGGCCCCAACGGCCACATTTTGTGGCCCCCTATAAAAGGGGGCTTATTCCCCAATATTTTTCTGAGCTCATTTTCTCTCTCTCCTCCATTGTTGCAAAACTTTAGAGCTCGATTCCTCTACTTCCCTCCGATGATTTTTGCCCAAATTTAGGGAAACAAGAGAGGAGATCTAGATCCAGTTCTCCACCAAACAAAATCTCCTCTAAGTAAGGGGAACTCGTTGGATCTAGATTTTGGAGTTCTTGGTGTTTCTCCTCCGTTGTTCCTCCTAAATCCCTCCATAGCATTTGTTGCTTTGGTTGGATTTTGGGGAGAAGAATTTGACCACTTGGTGTGTTCTTGCCTTTTGCATTAGTTGCATCAGGTTGTGCTCTCCACGGTGATTCGTGGGATTGACGTTGAGAAGTTTGTTACTCTTGGGTACATTGTGTTCCCAAGAGCTTGTGCCTCTTGGGTGCATTGTGTACCGTAGACGGTTGGAGGTGCCCGCGAAGACTTCGAGTTGTGAAGATTCGGGCAAGTGTTGGGAGCCCCCGATTAAGTTGTGGGTGTGTGCCCCAAACGTTGTAAAGGCTCCGGATTCCGTCTTGAAGGATTCCGATAGTGTAAGGTGAACCAAACCCTTGGGTGCAGTTCATCGGAGAATAGGGTGAGGCCTTTGTGGCATCTTGAGTAGGCCTCTTGTGGCGAGCTCACACCCCTCCAACGAGATGTACTCCCTTAACAAGGAGGAACTCGGGAATATATCCTCGTCTCCGCGTGCCTCGGTTATCTCTATACCCGAGCTCTTTACTTATGCAATTTACATTGTGATAGCCTTCGTGCTTGAAGTTATATATATTGCTATCACCTTGTTGTGTTATTGCTTAGCATAGGTTGTTGGTGCACTTAGGCAAACCTAGTATTTTAGGTTGTTGGCTTGTTAATTTAAACATCTAGTTTTATTACGCAATTAGCAAGCCCTAAATAGAAAAAGTTTTAATCGCCTATTCACCCCCCCTCTAGACGACATCCTTGTCCTTTCAATTGGTATCAGAGCCTTGTCTCTCTTGTTTGGCTTTATTGCCTAGAGAGTAAAGATGTCGTTTAGAGGATTAGTGCACAATTCCATGTTTATATTCGATGGCACAAATTTTAATGTTTGGAAAACTCATATGCTTAGTCACTTACGGGTCTTGGACCCCAATATTGAGCGTATCTTAGATATAGGTTTTTCTCCTCCAAAGGATTACGAAAGTACGATTTTATAGGATGAGAAAAACTTATATCTTGATGCTCTAGCTTCTAATGAGTTTTGCAAATTTGTGAGTGTTGTATTTTTCGAGTCAATCTTGCCTCTACGGAATTCTCATGAGCTTTGGACCAAGCTTCAAGATAAATATGGAGTGTCCAACGCTATTGAGGAGGATTTCTCTCCCTCCACCTCCAACCGTGACGAGTTCTCACCTTCGTCTACTTCACCAAAATGTGGTAAGCCACAAACTAATGTGATGGTGAGTTGTGATAGGTTTTGCAATTTTGATAGTGAGCTCATTTTTGATGATCTTTTATCTCTATCTTGTTGCAATACCTCATCTTTGGACTTAAACTATTCTAGCACTCCAAATGTCATACATGCTAGTGTTGATAGTCCTTACATATCATCCAAAAATTGCTTAGATAAATCTCTTGATGATTTGCTTGCTTTATCTTGTTCCCATGATAAAAATGCTTGTGTTCCCTCTAACTCTTGCATGAACAATAATGTAGAGGAAACCCAATCAACTATGGAACAAGATGTGAACTTGAGTAGTTCAAAAATTAATTTTTCTTCTTCATGCATCACTCATTGCCTTATGGCTAAATCTTCTAGTAGTGGTGATAATAATAATGATAATAATGATGAAGAAGATGATATGGAAAAGGTTAATGCTCTCCTTCAAAATAAAGGTCTAATAATTCTTAAAGCCCTTCCTAACAATAAAAAATGCTCAAGATATCCTCTTTGAAATTATGGAAACGCTAATTGAGCGCGGGGAAACTACTGAGGCCTTAGAAGCAAGCCTTGAAGAAAAGGGTAAGATCGAGAGAGATGATGCTATGGAAAAATCATCGTTAGAAGATGCTCTTGAGGAAGAGCAAGAGACTCGGGCTTCTCTTGAGGAGAAACTAGAAAATATTGAGGAGTCTCATAATGAAATAATTGCTAAAATTATTAAAGAACGTGACCATGCTCATGCTAAATATAAAGTCACGAAAAATGAAAATGCTAGATTAAATGATGAGATTGCCAAGTTATCTTCTTCTATCCCTAATGTCAATGATGCTTGTGCTACTAACTCTATTTCTTGTGAAGCATCTATGTCAAAGGTGAATGTTGAGCTAAGGGCTCAACTTGAGTCGCTAACTAGCAAGTATAGGAAGTTGGAAGAAAGTCATAAAAAGCTATCTAGCTCTAATGATGATCTTCTAGCATCCTATGCTAGTCTTAAGTTAGCTCATGAGGCCATCACTACAAAGGTAACATCTAGTGAGTCTCATGTGGATAATAGCACAACCGTAACTAAAAATGCAATATTGCCATGTGCTAGTCCTAGTAGTTCATCCACTAAAAATGTTGCTACATCTTGTGATGAATTACTTGCTTTGTCTTGTTGTCATAACAATGAAGCCTCTACTTCCTCTAGTGCATTTGTTGCCACTAACCATGTAGAGGAAATAAAAGACCTCAAGGCGCAAGTTACTTCTTTGAAGAATGACTTGGAAAAGCGTCATGACGGGAAGCGTGCACTTGACAACATGTTGAGTGTGCAACAATCCCCTAATGACAAGAGTGGACTAGGATTCAACTCCAACAACAAGAACACGTCCAAGGTTGAGAAGAAGAAGAAGAAGGGCTAAGTTCAAGTCAAGAATCCGGCCAAGATCACTTTCTTCAAGTGCAAGGTTGAAGGGCACCACGTTCGGGATTGCCCAATGAAGAAGAAGCCTCTTAGTGAGAAGCAACTAGGGAAGCGGCCCCTTGCTCAATCTCATGGTGTACCATGTGTTGAACAAAGGCCACCTCCCAAGAAGACTCAAGCCAATGCTCCTCAAGTTGAGGGGCCTACTAAGAAGAAGAAGAGTCGGTGTTGCTACCTTTGCCGTGGCAAAGGTCATCTTGCTTCTTCATGCACTAACGGTACCTCATCCAATCCTATCATAATTGATGATGATTATTCTCTTGGGAAGGATAGAAATGGCAATGTGTTTGCCAAATTTGTGGGGACTCAAAGTGGTGTCAAGAAAAGAACCATTTGGGTTCCCAAGCCTATTGTGACTAACCTCTTAGGACCCAACTTGGTTGGGGACCAACAAGCTTCAACTTGATCAATAGGTGATTAAGGAGGACATTGGTGACTTGGCTATTTTTGAAGAATTAAGGGATCTTCATGGTATTATTTCTCAACCCAAATCAATTAGATTATCACATATCTATCTCATATCCAATGCTTCCTTCTTGCGGTAACTTGTATTTAATTCATATATACATTGAAAGTTGCTTGCTCCCTTGCATGTGTTAGTTTTGTTTCTAGCATGTGCTTGTATGTGATATGCTACCTTCCTACTTGTCTTGTTACTCAAGGTTATGTAAGATAGTTGTGTATCATGTATGTGTAACTTGTGTGTTGAGCTTTATTGAATCTTATGTGGATTTCATTTGGCTCTTTTTGAGATATTAATGAACTATCATTTTTTGGGGGAGTGATGTGCTTTGTGCACCTCACAAACCTAAAAATGTGTGTACATGGGGCACACCACCTAGTATTGATATTTCAATATTATCTAGCTAATATGTGGTATGTCATATTCATGAGAAATTCAAATTCTACAATGTCCATTAATTTCTCTAGTTGGTTTTATTTGCCTCTTGTTTAAAAATAAAAATGAATTATCACATTATGGGGGAGTAATAAGCTATGTGCATATTACAATACCATAAAAATGTGAACATTTGAGGTTTGCCACCTAGATTTGATATTGTAAATTATCTTTTTCCTATGTGGCATGTGTGCTCAAACAAGTTCCAATTTTCCTTTGTGGTTACCCTTTGGTTCTTGTTTGTGTGAGTTTGTTTGGTGTGTTTTTTCTCTAATATCCATTTCCATATATTATGTTAGAAACCATTTGTTTCTTTTATTCTAGCCATGGCTTTGCCGGTTGGTTCGAATAGTTGAAACTACTAACAAACCTTTTTCGAAATATGGCGTTTTAATTCTTATCTCTTGCCATATGCTTATTTGTTGTGAAGTTGGTCTTGAACATCATTCCTATATACCACCGAGAGATATATCCATATACTCCTTGTCCATGACAAGTGATTCTAGTAATGGTGGTGGATTTTGTAGATCATCTTCACTTTGGCTCTTACTTTAATTTGCCCTATTTATTGCCTTCTTTGCCTCTTGCAAGGATCCTATTTTTTTCCAATCGGTAGTGTTTAGTGTTATAGATAAAATATGTAGAGTAATGATCCCTTGTGTGTGCATTTTGTATTCAAATGCAAATATCTAAGATAATGCATTAATCTTGGGGGAGCATTCCTTTTTATTTAGAACACTATTCTATCTATCAATTTTTTGATCCTTTCAATTGGCATTTGATTCTTTATCTTATGTTTGGTACCTTCAATTGGTATTAATTGGAATTTAATATCTCCACCATAGATATTTGTTCCAATTGATATTTATTATGGGAGTCTTGATACCTTTTTGCCTTATTTTACTTTACTTGATTTCGGTCAAGTATCATCCTCTTCTTGGTACCTTTTCTCCTAGTTGATTTTTTTTGTTTTAATTGGTATCTTATTTTCAATTGGTGTCTTATCGATCATTTGTTGTGTTGATTTGATTCCTTTTGATATCACACTTCATGTGTTGATGTGTTTTGGAATCAATCATTTGTTGATTTGATTTTTCCTCAATCATGTGTTGATTTGGATTTTGATATAATTTGGACAACCTTTTTGTGTCACACCTTGGTGTGCTCTCTTCTTGGTTGACTTGGTGTTTTTGTCCTAATTGTATCTTGTTTGGTTCTTGTAAGTCTATGTATGCATATTTACTAATATATATTTTATATGGCATGCTAGCCTTTCTTGATCCAATATATAGGGGATACTCCACCGAATCCTAAATCGGCAAAGATGTGCATGAAATTCAATTTCATATATATATGCACATATTTATATAGAGTGTTTCCTATATATTGTAGTTTATCTAACTACTATGGGACCCAATGAGTTTGGGAACCATTTTGCACTCTAATTGTGTTTTAGGTACAATGGAGATGCATTGGATGCTTGCCTCATTCATAAGGAATGTGTTCTCACCGTGTGATTGTCGGAGTCAAGCTTTGATGACAAACCAACTCTCATCATCTTCATCGTCAATGCATCTTGGTAACAAGTATCCATCTCATGCATACCTTTCTAGTTTTCAACCTTGTGTTGGTTGCCTCTTGGCATGAAATCTCTTATATGCAATTGTTGTGGTTTTGGCCTTTTCCTTCACTTCATTTATCTTTGTGATATGTGTGTTGAATTTGCAAAAACCTTTTCTTCAATTGATATTATTTCCTTGTGATACTTGTTGCCTAACTCAAAGCATCTCCACTATCTCTTGTTCCCTTAGTGATATGTGTGATGCATTTGATATATTTGAAGTTCATTCATATACGATGAGATAAATTTGAGCTATGTGCTATGCTTTTAAGCAATAATCTCGTTTGTATATTTATGACTTCCTTTTAGATACCTTGTTCTCTTTTTCCCGAACCATCTCATATGTGCAAGTTGCTTTGTGGATGTATATCATCTATGGTTTGTCTACTTAGAAACCTATACATATGAGAGAGGTCACCTTTTAGTTGGTATCCTAATTCTTTTGAGCCACCGTGTTTTCATCTATAATTCTTTGGTGGCTCCAAATTTGTCTCATGAGTGCTTGTCTCATTGTTTATTGGTATCTTTGCACACTTATGTATTTGTTGAGGATCTTTTACCTCATGCTTACCATGGTGAGCATGTTGCTTTTCATTTGGCTAAATGATCTCACTAGCTTTTGGCATTTTCAGTTGGTTTTAGTTTCCAATTGGTATCCCTAAGCGTGTGAACATATTTCTTTAAAAGATCTTCCTCTATCTCGGTTGGGCCTATCTTATTGTAGCGCCCCAACCCCAGAACTATACAGTGAAACGTTGTGTAACCGGTCATGCTACATAATCGAGGGTTACTGGGTTTACCAATCCCAGGCCAAAACTCATTGGCAGGTGTGCTCGGAATGGATCATCGACACACAACACCTCGATCATGCCATAAGCTCAGACATCGCTTTCACGTATAGTAAAGAGACCGAGATTTGTGGAACAAACTGGCACATTGCAGACTCTACGACACAAAACTCATATAGCAACTCATATATGAGAAAGATACAAATATACACATCAAAAGGGTCACAGACCATCAATTTATCAAGCGGAAGCGAAGTAGTGTTGTCTAGTACAACAAGATCCAAATATAGGGCCTAAGAGGCCTACACATAAATAAACCCAGTCAGCTTGCTCCACGGTCCCAAGCTGTCACCTGGGAACCCCGGACTACTAGTCGATGTCCACGAAGAACCCACCTAGCTGCTCGGTGTCCTCCTCCTCTGAAATACAAATATAAAGGCAGCAAAGAGAGACTGAGTACGACGTACTCGCAAGTTTAGTAGGGCGATATAGGCCCAATGATTGACGGAGGCTCTAAAGCTGTATATGTAGTTATTTTTGCATAAAGCTAATTTTCATAACCAAGACACAAATGACACATGGCACCGTCTACTCAGAATATTTTTCATAAAAGGGGTAAGATAGTAATCATTTCATCTTCGGTTCTCGGCGAACCTACTTGTAGCCATAAACACCTCTCATCTCCACCAAAGGCACTCCCTCGAATCACCCTCGAGGAAATGAACCTTTTACACACACATTGCGTTGCAACCTTTAGCTGCCAAATTAATTAATTAAGGTTAAGGTTCTCTATGATCTCGTATATCCGTTCCCAGGTCGTTCATAACCGCGGACACGGCTTTTCGAAAAGATTTAACCCTGCAGGGATGTACTATTTTACCAATTGGTACCGTCCGGCTCACCTAATTGGCCCTCTTCCGGGGAAGGCCGGCGAGCGGGCGCGGTTAGACCTTTACAATGCATGAGGCTTACTCAAGGGCCATCAGTGTGCGGAAGGACAGGTTCAGCGCCTCCAACGCCCTGCCCCGCGGCCACATCCTAAACACCACCATCCTCGTTCCTTTTTCCACCCACACACTCACGCGCAAATGGAAATAGCAAACTAGAGGACCCTTGACAAGCCCCTCACAAATTATTCGGTCAGTAAGGCGCCCATACACCCACCAATGGCAGCACGCTCGATCTTGAGTCTAGAGACAAGAACTCGCACCTAGGGGCAAGAGTGAGGCAAAACACCATCCCCGATGGCAACTCACCCAAGCCTTCTTAGCAATTTAATTAAACACCCCACATATCCACCATGTCCGAAACATTCCATCAACATCAACAATTATGGAAGTAAACAACGGACATTGCTAGCATTTGACTAAGCATGGCTAAGCATAGCTAAGCATATAAATACAATAATTATATTCTTGTCTCCGGCCAACACATCAACACTAAGGTTCATAGGTAGGGATACATGTGATTGGCTCGAGGAAAAACATGCATTCATAGGACACTCTATGTCTTGAGCAAAAATGACATTTGAATCGCATGCAATATTATGGTGGATAAAATAAGTTGATAAAACATTTGGATGCTAGATGCCAAGAAGGTTAGGTTATCTCTTGCCTTGCTGCTGGGGCGTGTAGTACGGCTCGTCGGGATAGGTCGGGGTGACCTCAACTCCGGAATCTATCGATACCCAAAAATAAATACAAAAGAACAAATAAATCACACGAACACAAGGTGCAATGCTCGATCACATGATGACATGTCCAATTGATGCAAAGATACCATCATTTAATTTATCTAACAAATTAAATGGAGTCCCAAATAATTAGGGCAATTATTTGGAAAGACACCCCATATTTTTATTAGTGACCACATTCTTCATAAATTATTAATTTATTAGAGAAGTGTCTCAATATGCATGAACATGACATGAAATGGGTAGGGTTTGTCATTCCGATCATTTTGGTACTTTATTTGTAATTTTCGGAGTACCGATGAATAAGAGAGACAATTTGCTACCCGCATGGGTAGCTACACACCCATGCGTTATACGGAGATGCAAGCCGTACGTATCCGTTTTAGCTTGTTTTCCTAGTAAAACACGGATATTTGGTGTACAAAACTGGTTTCGGAATTTTCAAAAAAATATATTTTGGTCGTCATTTTTAGCTTTTTTTCATAGTTGACTTTTTTGTTGACTTTTGGGTCAAACTTTACTAAAAAAATCACAGCGGATGGAAAAAAATTCGAAATTTTTTCAAAATACTTTTTAATAATTCTATCAACTCTACTAGTGACATCCCCCTTGTCTACTTGAGCAATCTCATTTCACCGTTGCATATACGTTCCGGTCAAACTTAGGGTGTGTAGCTACCCATGGGGGTAGCAAGTCTTTTCCGGATGAATAAATAGCAAATTAATTAAATAATTGAATTTAATTTAATCAAATTATGAATAACATCAAATAGGAATTTGTGACCATGATGTGATATTGGCATGGTTTGGTTGCATTTGAAGCACCGATCACATTGATATTTTATTCAAAATATTTGGATAATTATTTAATGAATTGTGATTTTCCCGAATTAGGTATTATTCGAACCCTTTTTGGAAATCATATATGAACAACAAGATTATAACTTCAAAAGACTATTACAATGCTTCTAACACATAGGGTTTGTTTTTCTGAACATTTGGGTATTTGATTTGTCAAATTTGGACCAAAATTCAAATAGTTATCATTTATTTAAAATTGTTTCAAAATCGAAGAGGGAAACTATTTTCCCTGGCAGGCCGGCCTCGAGCCGGCCAGGCCGGGGTATGACCCGAAGGGTCCGGCCTTTGGCCGGCCCAGGCTGGGATGCCAGGCCGGGGTGGTGGCCGAATGACCCGGCCCGTGGCCGGCCCAAGCCGTGAGCGAGGCCGGGGTCCAGGCCGGGCAGCCGGGCACGCACGCGTGCTGGTCAAATGCCACGACCGGCGTGTGCCGGCGCAGTGACCACAGCGCGGTGCCGCACGGTTGCGGCGAGCGAGCGCGTGAGGGGGCGAGCGTAGGGGTGCAGGGGAAGCGACGCATCGCGATAGAGATGGTGGCGGCGCCACGGACCTCAATGGTCGCCGGGAGGACCGGCGGCGACCATGTCCGCGGCAGCGGGCGGTGGTGCTTGGTGGGAGCGCGGCACAGAGAGGGAGGGAGAGGGAGGAGAGGTGCACAAGCACCAGGAGCTCAGCAGTAGCTCGCGGGGGAGGACGGGGAGGCATGGTGAGGCCGGACGGCGACGAATCGGTGTGTCGTGTCTTGGATCATGGACACCGGGAGTAAAGGATGCCCCCTTTTTAGGTTTCGTATGGGGCGCAGAGGAGGCCGAAGAACTTCTTCCACCCAGGGGCTTCGCTCGGCGCTCGAGATCTATGTACTAGTAAGCATCACAGAGAAACAAGGAGTTTACCTAGGTTCGGGCCGCCCAGAGGCTAACAACCCTACTCTGCATGTCTGGATTGAGAGGTGTATCATGGTGTAGCTTTACAAGGGTGGTTGCGGGTGAGAACCCGGGAGGTGTTGGCTAGAGGTTGAAGACAAGCAGATCCTGACCCTGAGGAGATCACCTCTCGCCTAAGCTAATCTGAGACTTGTGCGCTACCTAGCCTAGCCTCCTTCTCTTCTGGACTTGTTTTTTTTCTTCTTTGGATGCCTCGGTCCTCCTTTTATAGGCTAAGGGGATACCACAGGTGCACCCTTGGGGCCGAAGGGGTTTTGGCGGGAAAACCCCTCCGGATTCTCTTTAGGAGGCGACGTGGCCTCCTCTCGTCCAAGTATTCTTCTCCGAGGGGGCAGGTGAGGCCGCTCACCTTTTCCTGAGAGGGCGGATAGGGGCTGACAGCTTTTCTGCCTCTGCCCCCCTTTGGCGCCTCCATCTTCTTGGCGCCCAAGTCTTCTAGGAGCTTCCAGCCAGAGCTGACAAGCTTATCCTCTTTGCGCACTGGAGGTTGGTTCCCGGGAATGAGCCTGGCCTCCTGCCGGGCGTCGGGTCCCCGGGACCTCCGTGCCTGTTTCCGGGTCGAGGGGGGCCCCGGAGGGTCCCCGAGTCCTTGGCCTTGGTTGTCGATGTCGCACACGTCGGGATGCTGCGGGGCAGATGGGGGCCCATCTGCCAGTCTTGAGCCTTGGCCTTGAGTGCCTCCTTGGTGGGCCCATGTGCGATGGACCCACTTTGACCGCATCAGGGGAACCCCATGTTCCACTGTTGCGACAGTAGCCCCCGGGCATAGTCCCGGCGGCCACGCCCTTCTGCCGCCGGGGCTATGACCAAAAAGAGTCAAAGTGGGTCCCCGGCGTCAGGTCTTGAACGTCTTGTCTCGTCCGTTAGAGCCGCGCGCTACGGAGGCGCGCGTCCCATGGGTCCTCAGAACGTTGCGATCCGCGCGGACCGCCAACGCTCGCTTTGAATCCACAGGGAGGAGATGATCGAATGGAATGCCTCCTCGATCCCCGCACCGACCGGAGCGGTGGGACCTCGACGCGACGCGTGGGGAGCCTTATAAGCCACGGTTCCAAGGAACTGTAGCCGTTACTCATTCCCAAACACAGAGATCTCGAAGCGCCTCCGGAGAGCACTTCATCTTCGTCTTCGTAGTACACCACAAACCTTCTTGGCTGCCGCGACACCAAGGGCAGAACGCCTCTGCACTGATGGCGCCCAAGGCCAAGAAGAAGCCAGTGGCGAAGAAGCAGACCGGCGGGAAGAAGAGGGCGGCGGCGGGCCCCGCCCGGACCGAACCTCCTCCACCGAGAGTGACACAAGCTCTGTACGATCCGAGTGCATTCGCCAGCGAGGAGAGGATTGCTGCTGTCCGCCAGAAGCTGAGCAGGGAGTTCATCGGGGGCGACCAGCTGGAGATCCGCCCGGGGGCAAGCCCCCTGCAAGACGGCGATGTGGTGACGTTCCACGATTTCTCGGTGATGGGGCTGCTTCCTCCCTTTTCTGATTTCTTCATGGCGGTCCTGGAGGCGTTCGGGCTGCACATGCTTCATCTGCACCCGAACGCGGTGCTGATCTTGACCATTTTCGCACATGCTTGTGAGGCGTTCGTCGGTGTAATGCCCTCCGTGGCATTATTCCGACACTTCTTCATGCCCCAAAGGGGGAGATCAAGATGGATAGCGGGCGGGGTGTCCTTCTGCCTCAAGCGGGAGAATGCAGGCCAATATCCGAGTACCAAGATCCATCCCAGCTGGAAGGACTGGAGGCAGAACTGGTACCTTGTTCAAGCGGGCAGCATCAGCCCGCACCTCCTGGTGCCGACCGCCCCAGCCGAGAGCTTGGCCAACTCGAGAGATGTCAGCTCCCAAGACGAGGCCCTTCTGCCGATTGTCGAGAAGTTTGCGGAGCTTCGGAACGGTCAGGTGACAGGCGCCATGATCGCCGGAGACTTCGTGCGGAGGGGGATTGCTCCTCTGCAGCGCAGGTCCCAACCGTTGTGGGAGATCCGCCAGGAGATGGGATCTCACATATCGCCTGAGTTGCTGAAGGGGAAGATGCACTTCCTGGTGCTGGGGGAGCGGTACGATCTTCCGGCGGGAGACTTCTCGTTGCTTGACCGCGTCGCGAGAGGTGACGCGGCGCCTCATATGCCTACGGGCTTCAGGGTACCGAATTCTTGGACCCGCTTCCGGTGCCCCGGGTGACGGTCCGCGGGAGGTCCTGGATGGCAGCGGAGCCTCCGTACGGGGACTTCTCGCTAGGCGAGCCCGGGATCTTTGACGATGAAGACGAGGAAGAGGAGGGCCCAGAGGATCTGGGCCGCACCCCTCCCCCTGCGTCCCCCAAAGGAGAGGGGGAGGTGCCCGCAGGACCAGAAGACGCTGGGGTAGAGCCGCCCCCCGGGCAGCCAGCTCCTCAAAGTCTGCAGGCGGGGCAGAAAACGGGGAGACTCCCTTCCCCGATTCCTGCCGAAGACGGAGGCGACGAGAGCGTGTCGATGCCGGACCCCTTCGAAGATCTTGTGGGGAAGCGGTGGGGCTTTTCTAGCGCTAAACGGGCTCAAAGGTAACTCCAGAGCCTACCTTGATCCTTTCTTGCTTGAACAGAGCCGCGGCAATTCTGACCATTGCATGCGCGCTGCAGGTCTTCCGAGTCCGAGAGCTCCCGGAAGCGCGTTCGGGTGGATGAAGATGTCGAAGTAGGGGAGGCTGCGGAAAGCCCCGCGGTAACTGCAAGGGAGCGTCCGACTCTCAGCAGAGCCTCTCCGGGAGCAGAACTCCCGGAGGCAGGGGACGCGGGGTCGCCATCGATGGCAAACCGGACATCACCCATCCGCGAGCAGGAGCAAGCGCCCTCGGGTCGGGACCCGGCATCCTTGGTGCCACCTCCAGGTAAAGCTACCCGGAGTTGCCACTGTTGTCCCCGGGGAACCCAGAGGTTCCCAGAGGTTGACTCTTCGTTTGTCGATGCAGAGCCTGGGGCGGGGGACCACGCTGAGGACGGAGGCGATGTTGAGCCCCCAGTGGCCTGCCCTGAAGCTAATGCCGGTGGAGCGGAAAACCACGCCGGGGGCGAAGGCGACGTTGAGCCCCCAGCGTGTCGCACCGATCCCAACGCAGAGGCCGAGCAAGCACCCAGCGACACTCAGGCGCCGGAGCCCGCGAGCCCCCGGCCCGAGCAGCGGATGGCGGCCCTAGAGCCGCAGTTCACATGGACGTTTCCCAACGTCAGGGAGTTCCTAGCCTTCGCGGAGGCCGAAATTAAGTAGCAGGAGCCAGCACCTTCCTCCGAGGAGGAAGCTGTGTGGGCCCGCGAGGAGCGAGTGGCGATGGAAGAAGAGCTGCTCAAGGCCCGGGAGCAAAGACTGTCCCTCCAGCAAAAGAAGTTGCAGGAGCGTCTCCGAGAGCTCGAAGCCCAGAAGGAGGCCTTCTTCGAAGCGGAGGAGGCGTACCAGGCTAGGGTGGCCCTCGACGAAGAACGCCTAGAGCAAGGGATGCTGAACATGGAGGGGTGGACTCGCATGGAGGTGGAGGCAACGACGGAGGAGACCATCCGAGCAAAGAACGAGGCCATCCGGTCAAGGAATCGGAAGATCTTTAGACTGAAGGAGGACCTCGCCCACGAGAAGAAACGCCGGGAGCAGGCTCGAGAGGACATTCGGAGGATCCGGAGCGAGCGAGATGGCCAAGCGTCGAGAATAGTGGCCCTGTTGGCCACTATCGACACACAAAAGACGGCCCTGACCGCGGCCGAGGAATCCAAGAAGAGCTTGAGCTCCCATCGAGTCGAGCTAGCGAAGAAGATCAAGATCTTGGAAGAAGCGGTGAAGTTCCGGGACGAAGCCGCCAAACGTATGGCCATTGTGCGCCAAGACGAAGCCAATAAGCTCGCCGAAAGCTTGGCAACCGCGGAGATGAGCAAATCGCAGGCCCAGATTGCCTGGGACCACCACGAGAAGCTATCCGATCAGCTCAAAGAGGCGCAAGGGGACCTGGCAAAGGCTAAGGAAGCACATGCCAAGGAGACGAGTGACTTCCGCCGGCATCGGCAGGGGAACAACGAGATCTTGCTCCAGATGTACTCCTGGGTCCTAAAGATCATCGAAGGGCTGGCGGTGCTGAAGGTGAAGGGCCTGCCTGCCCCTCCGTCGGAGCGCTCCTACTCCCTTTGGTGTTACCCATCGTTCTTGGAGCTTGTGGCCTCGTGCATCAATGGCCTTAAGGACAGCGTGAACAGAGCCACCCTCCAGGAAGGGAGGGTTGCTGCCCGGCAGGTGGCCACCCAGTTCGTCGCGGCCCTCCGGCGACATCGCCAGCCGCTTCCTTCCTTGTCCGATCTGCAGGGTCTAGCCCCCGGGATGCTGACCGACCCCGAGGTGACCCGCCATGTAGACGAGATCATGGAGCACTTCTCCCGCGAGGACGATAATCGGTCCTGAAAATGGATGGAGCAACACCAAGAAACATGAACTGTGTTTTGCGTATTTTGCAGCTTTCTGAATGTAAATAACTTTTCCCAAGTTTTATCCGTTTTATTGCACCCGTGGGGGCTTAACGCTCTCGGGAAGGGTTAATGAGTGTGAGAGCTAACCAGCCGTGGGCACTCAGACGGATCTGAGCCACCGACACAGGGCGCATCCCCCCCAAGAACCCACCATTTTTTGACCGTCGCAAACCTCAGCCCACGATTCCACTGCCCGAGGGAAACGGACAGCTTAGTCGCGGAGGCGCCACCTCAAAACAACGCCCGCTTTCGTCTTAGCCAAGATGCATAAAATAGAAGCAGCGAGGGAAAAGCCCGTGCAAGCACGTTTCATACTTAGCTTAATGTCGACCTCCTTTGGGCTATTTCAGCAATTGTTTCGTCGCGCTACCGCCAGAGCGGGTCTTATGTGTCGCTTTTAAGACACAACTCTGCCCTGCCCGCGATTACCCGCAGGGCTAGGAATTCCCGCTGATATAGCCGCCTGCCCAGTCATCCTTACTGGCGCAGGACCTTATTGCTGGGGCCCGTGACCCCGGTCCTGAGACCTTCATGTTCCTGACGCCGCGTGAAGGCGCGTCCACTTGCTGACATTCTTACGATGTCGGTCTGGAGACCCCTTTTCACTCCTGGCGCCGGTTGAAGGCATGCCCGCCTTGCTGACACCTTTGTTGTGTCGGTCCGAAGACCCTTCCTGGGTATTTTTCATTGCTGCCCGGAGGCCAACCATTTTGCAATCCAATACTTTTGCGGCGGCCCACTTGGTCATGGGCGTATTATCACGACGTGACCCGGGAGGTCCCATTCTGGCTGACTTTCATTGAAGTAGGCTCGATCCCAGTCAGAGGTTGTCACGAGTGGACCCGTGGGGGTCACTGGTGGTGAAGGCGGGTTGTCGGTTTGGGTGGAGGTGTTTGCGACAACTTTTGATGTTTTCTTCTTCTTCGGGGTTTTCTTTGGTTTTGAATTCAAAGGGCAATCCCGTCTGAAGTGATCAAGTTCTCCACAGATGTAGCATCCTTCGCCCCTTGGGCGCTTTCTGAGTTCGCGGCAGTCATCGATGTGGTGCTTGTCGGTTCGATGGAATGAGCACCAGAGTCCCAATTGTCCATCTTCGCCCAAGGGGAGCTGGACTTCTTGCGGCACGTACGGTTTGTCCCTTGTGACCTCAATTTCTTGACCTTGAATCTGACGTTCCTTCTCCAACGGGAGAGTCGACGGGGAAGTTTCCTAGCAGAGCTCTTCCTTCACCACGCGCGTCCGCGGGGAAAGAGGGGCGTCAATGCTTGTACTACTTCCCGGGGGCAAGCCCCCACATGCAGCTGCATCGGCCCGAGCCACCAGGGACACGAATCGAATCCCGCTGGTGAGACCTCGCGCGGATGGCGTCACTGAAGCTTCCTCGGGGTCGAAGCCAAGTCCCGGGTACCGTAGGTACTCCTCACTGGACTTGGCCTTCTTCTTCCGCGCCATTCCTACTGGAGAACTTGAGGTCGACGGAGACCCTGTCAATGACCTTGAGCTCGACGGAGACCTTGTCAATGACCTTGAGCTCGACGGAGACCTTGTCGATGACCTTGAGCTCGACAGAGATCTTGTCGATGACCTTGAGCTCGACGGAGACCTTGTCGATGACCTTGAGCACGACGGAGACCTTGTCGATGACCTTGAGGGAGATCTGGTCGAAAGATCCGGATAATCTGGCGCGCCAGATCTCCTCAAAGATCTTGAAGCCGGTGAAGAACTCGAAGTCGACGAAGAAGAAATCAGCGCTTGCGCCCCCTACCTGGCGCGCCAGATGTCGTGTCTTGGATCACGGACACCGGGAGTAAAGGATACCCCCTTTTTAGGTTCGGTATGGGGCGCAGAGGAGGCCGAAGAACTTCTTCCACCTGGGGGCTTCGCTCGGCACTCGAGATCTACGTACTAGCAACCATCACAGAGACACAAGGAGTTTACCCAGGTTCGGGCCGCCCGGAGGCTAACAACCCTACTCCTGCATGTCTGGATTGAGAGGTGTATCATGGTGTAGCTTTACAAGGGTGGTTGCGGGTGAGAACCCGGGAGGTGTTGGCTAGAGGTTGAAGACGAGCAGATCCTGACCCTGAGGAGATCACCTCTCGCCTAAGCTAATCCGAGACTTGTGCGCTACCTAGCCTAGCCTCCTTCTCTTCTGGACTTGTTTTTTTTCCTTCTTTGGGTGCCTCGGTCCTCCTTTTATAGGCTAAGGGGATACCACAGGTGCACCCTTGGGGCCGGAGGGGTTTGGCGGGAAAACCCCTTCGGGTTCTATTTAGGAGGCGACGTGGCCTCCTCTCGTCCAAGTATTCTTCTTCGAGGGGGCAGGTAAGGCCGCCCACCTTTTCCTGAGAGGGCGGACAGGGGCTGACAGCTTTTCTACCTCTTCCCCCCTTTGGCGCCTCCATCTTCTTGGCGCCCAAGTCTTCTAGGAGCTTCCAGCCAGGGCTGGCAAGCTTATCCTCTTTGCGCACTAGAGGTTGGTTCCCGGGAATGAGCCTGGCCTCCTGCCGGGCGTCGGGTCCCCGGGACCTCCGTGCCTGTTTCCGGGTCGAGGGGGGCCCCGGAGGGTCCCCGAGTCCTTGGACTTGGTTGTCGATGTCGCACGCGTCGGGACGCTGTGGGGCAGATGGGGGGGCCCATCTGCCAGTCTTGAGCCTTGGCCTTGAGTGCCTCCTTGGTGGGCCCATGTGCGATGGACCCACTTTGACCGCATCAGGGGAACCCCATGTTCCACTGTTGCGACACGGTGCTCGCATGGCGGCGGCCGGCGGCGGAAGGGAACGGCGGCATGCTTGAGGTAGAGGGCATACCGGCCCGATTCAATCGGCGGGGAGGACGAGGAGAGCGAGGCGAAGCTCGTGGCGGTGTCGGCATGGCCAGGGGCGGTCGGATTCGTCGGCGTGCGTGACGGCGGCGGACGTCGGGCAGGAGCTCGAGGACACCTAGGGTTTCCGGGAGAGGAGAAAGGGGAGGGAGCAGGTGAGCGAGGAGAGGGCAGGTGGGCAACCTCGCTTACGTGCTTGACCAGCGAGAGGGGGGCCACGGAGTGGGGGCACGGCGGCATGGCGCTAGTGCCCATGTCGCCACTGTGAGAGAGGAGAGAGAGAGGACTGACAGGAGGACCCCACGTGCAGAATTTTATTCTTTTGCATTTTTATTTTTCAATTCAAAACCAGTAGCAATGTTGGGATTTATTGAGGCCCTCAACCAGTTTGGAGAAATATGAAACAATTCACAGAGACTCCCCATAACATGAAGTGGTTCCACAAAAATTGGGGTAGCAATATAAATTGTTTAGATTCACAATTATTCATATTGTTGCAATTTGATCATTTTTGATAAATTGCAAATGCATTTAATTGGAGCCTTTTAACATTCTCTAAAATTATGAAATTATTTGAGTAGACTCCCCTTGTCAGGTAGAGACTCCATAAAAATTTGGGGTGACAAAATAAAAGGTTTGCACCACATTTGCTTATGGGGTTTAATTAAGGCCATTTTCGATAATTTCCAAAATGTATTTATTTGGAGGACTTAAGCAATTGAATAAATTATGAAAATATTTATGGAGGCTCATTTTATATTAATGAAACTCCCCATAATTTTATTTTGAATTTTTTGAAAATTTTAACTTGGTTTCCAAAATAGAAATTGAATTGAACCAATGTAGCGCCCCGACCCTAGAGATATACAGTGAAACGTTGTGAAACCGGTCATGCTACACAATCGAGGGTTACTAGGTTTACCAATCCCAGGCCAAAACACATTGGCAGGCGTGCTCGGAATACATCATCGGCACACAACAACTCGATCATGCCATAAGCTCAAACATCGCTTTCACGTATAGCTAAGAGACCAAGACTGCGGAACAACTGGCTCATCACCGACTCTACGACACAAGAGATCATAGTTCAACTCATATATGAGAAAGATAGCAAATACCACAATCAGAGGTCGCAGACCCATCATTACATCAAGCGGAAAGCAATTATAGTTGTCTAACAACAAGATCCAAATTATGGCCTAAGAGGCCTACAATAACATATCCCAGCCAGCCTGTTCCGATACGTCCCAAGCTGCCACCTGTGAACCCCAGACTACTCGTCGATGTCGATAAAGAACCCACCTTCCAGTCCGGTGGCATCCTCCTCTGAAACAAATAATAATCAACAAAGCAAGGCTGAGTACGACGTACTCGCAAGAATTAGTAGGGCGATATAAGCCCGATGCTGACGGAGGCTCTAATGCTGTAAGTAGTTGGTTTTGCATAAAGCTAGTTTTTCTTCGGCTAACACTAGGACTCATGGCACCGACTACTCAGAAGGTTTTTCTCAAAGGGGATAAGATAGTAAAACTTTCTTCTTCGGGTCACCTTGCACCAGCGGTACCCAGCATTCACCACTCGTATCCACCAAGGCACTCCCTCGAATCATCCTCGAGGAAATGAACCTTTACCACACGTTGATTATGCAACCTCTAGCTGCCATCTCAATTAGGTTAAAATGTTATCTATGATCTCATAATCTATTCCCAAGTTGTCCATAACCGCGGACATGGCTTTTCGAAAAGATTAAACCCTGCAGGGGTGTACTGTTTTTATCCATTGGTACCGTCCGACCCCTTGCCTGTACAATTAGCTCTCTTCCGGGGAAAGACGGCAGGGCGGGTGCGGTTAAACCTTTACCTCGCATGAGACTATCCAAGGGTCATCGTGATGACAGGACAAGTTCAGTGCCTATTTCAACACCCTGCCCCATCGCCACTCCTATCACCACCATCGTCATCACATCAACATCATCATCACCATCATTGCCGACCACACACTTGCAAATGGAAAGCGCAAACTAGAGGACCCTTGGATACGCCCGCACAAGTTATTCAGTTAGTAAGGGGCCCATACCCCCACCGTTGGTAGCACGCTAGATCTTGGTTCAAGAGATAAGAACTCGCACCTAGGGGCAGGAACAAGACAAAACACCATCCCCGATGGCAACTCATCCCAGCCTTCTTAGCAATTTAATTAAGCATCACATGTATCCACCACGCCCGAATCACTCCATCAACATCATCAATATGGAATTAATCAACGGACATAACTAGCATACGACTAAGCATGGCTAAGCATATAAGTACATCCATTATATTTTTGTCTCCGGCCAACACATCAAACCTATGGTTCATAGGAGGGGAAACATGTGATGGTTCGGGAAGACATGCATTTGTAGGATACTCTAAATCTTGATCAAAAGAGACATTTGAATCGCATGCAATATTATGGTGGATAAAATAAGTTTATAAAACGGTAGGATGCTAGATTCCAAGAAGGTTAGGTTAGTTCTTGCCTTGCTGATAGTACTGGGCGCGTTGATCGTCGAGGTATTGTTGTGAAACCTCGACTCCGGAATCTAACGAAACACAAAAATAACGAAAACGAAATAAATAACACGAATACAAGGTGCAATGCACAATCATGATTAGATGGTCAATTTATGCACTGAAATCATATTGGGCATGTCCCACAAGTTAAATGGAACCCCCAAAATAAATATCGCAATTAACGGGTCAAAACTCCATATTTAACTTAGTGAATTGCATTATTATCCAAAATTTCCAGTACTGAATTATGGATCCTAAATGCATGAAAATGACATTATTGGATAGATATTGTCCTACTGATCGTTTTGGTACTTCGTTTGCAATTTTCCGATTAACGATGAAGAAACGGTGATTTAAACGGTTATGCAATTTAAATCATTTTAACCAACTCGAAAATGACATCAAAGTAAAAGTTATTTTCATGCTGTGAAATTAACATGGCTAGATAGCATTTGAGTTGCTGATCAATTTGATATATCATTTGCAATTTTTGAATCATTATTCAACAAGTTATGATATTTTTGATAATTGATTTAATTCTGCCATTTTAACTATTTTTATTAAACAGCACCAACATTGCATCTAAAATTCCCTAAAATTACATAAACTTGTAGATAATTGTTCACTGAACATTTTGAGAGTTTATTCATAATTTTTGGATGAGTAGAACTCAAGTTATGCAATTTCCAACATTTGAATTAAATCTGCCATTTCTGTTTTTATTAAATAAAGGCAATTTATTTTGGCCAATTAATTTAACCAATGGCACTAACAGATAGGCATTTCTCTCCTGAGCAAAATGACATATTATTTGTATTTTTCTGACTTACGGTTCACAAGTTATTCAAATTCAAAGTTCATACTCATTTTCTGCCATTTATTTGAATTTCCAGAAAAGCTGTCCCGGACGTTTTGCACAGGACCGTAGCTAGCCACGGCCACAGACAGGTGGGGCAACGGCCACGCTGGCGTCCACGTCAGTCAGGAGGGCCACTGGCAGGTTTGACCGGCGCGGATGCCAGGACCGGCGCGGCGCGGTGACCGGCGGCAAGGCGAGGACGCATCCGTCGATCGCGCGCGTTAGGGATCCAGGACAGGGCCGCATTGCGCGCAACACGGCAAGGGGAACTGGGTGGTGGCGCTAGGGACCCTATGGTCGCTGGGAAGGGCTTCGGCGACGAGCTACGGCGGAGGTGTCGGATCGGTCTACGGCGAAACGGAGGACCAGAGGGGGAGGAAGAGGAAGGAGAGGTCTCGGAGGACCGTGAGCTCACCCTGAGTGCGTGGGTGTGCTCGGCGGTGGCAGAGGAGGGCCGACGGCGACGGAAACGTGACGGCGGTCGTCGGTCGGAGGCGGAGAAGGCGAGGTCGATTGCGGCGATTCCCGGCTCCCGAGCTCGAGTGCCTGGAGGAGGAGGAAGAGGAGACCACGGCGGTGCTTTTGCCCCTGGCCGATCTGCTCCGGGTGGCCTGAGTCGACGGCGATGTGCGGCGGCGCTCGGTTCAGTCCACGGTCATGGCGCCGTCTAGGTTTAGGGTTGCTGCACGGGGGGGAGGAGGGGGAGGAGCAGAGCGTCGTGGTGGTCCTCCTTAAGCTCCAGGGGGGCCAGGCGCAAGGAGGGGCGCGGTGGAGGCCGTGGTGGGGGCGCGGCCATGGCGACAGCGGTTCCCCTGTCACCACAGTGACGATGGTGCTGACAGTGGGGACCCAAAAACCAGTAGGGTTTTGGCAATTGTTTCAGGCCCTTAAACATTTTGTAAAATTCTGGAAAAATTCACAGAGCCATGAGATATTATTTGGAACCTATGGTAAAATTTGCAGCCCATTTGGAATTTATCTCTTGTGGTAACATTTCAGAAATTGCCCTCTTGCATTTTAGGGCTTTATTCCAATATTTGCATTTGCCATTGCAATTAAATTTGGCAACAATTATATTTGTAGTTGTAGGAACATCCTGGACAAATATGATAATTTAACTTGAGAGTTTGTTCCCCATTCACAACATCATATTTGGTTTCTTAATTGTTGCTCCTTTATTTCATTTGAAGCAAATATGAATGATGGATGCCATGATGCAATGAGATGCAAAAAGTGAAAATTTTACTCATATTTTCAGGTACCAAAAGTGGGGCTGTTACAACCAAATTGAAATCTCAAATTTATTTTAATGCTTGTTAAGAATGTAGCCTTTGGCAATTATTTATAAAAGATATCCTTGAGCTTTCTGGACAATTTGGAAACTCAAGAACAATTGGTGTTGCCAACTTGAGTGAAGTATTTGGTTTGGAATTTTGGGAAGGGTTTTTCTTCCCTAGTTTGTAATTTCCAAGTGTTACTTTATTTAGAATTTAGCAATTTAAATAAGAATGCCATGATGCAATGCAAACCAAAAAGTGAAAATTTGGCCCATATTTTAGGGTACTAATCTGGGGCTGTTACAATTCTACCCCCCTTACAGGAATCTCGTCCCGAGATTCTAGAGTAGAAGTCGAGAGGAGGAGAATATAACGACATGTATCTTCCTCGTTGCAGAGATTGGGCTAACTAACATGACATGCCAACACGGCGGAAAGAACAGGAGATAACTTAAGGTGGTAGACAAAATTACTCTTGCCCAAAACCGTAGGTTATTGAGAGAACTAGGAACGACTTGACCAAACAAAGGTCGAGCCGATGATAGGACAACCAATCACTTTATTCAGGATTTTTATCCAAGACCAAGACATTATTTCAAATCACCAAGAGGTGTAGATTATAGAGAGTTGGAGCACCGAGAGGAGAAAGGACACCTTCTTTTGGACTCCACGCTTGTGACGTACTAGACGTTTCCATGAGGTTGGAAGCTCGGCCCTAACGGGACGAATGAATTTACCCAACGTCCGTGTGATTGGGCAAAACCTTGATTCCACCGAGGTGGGGAAGATATAGCATTTGATCCACAATTAGATAGAGAGGTAAAACCTGATATAGAGCTATTTCCACGAGATAGATGGAGTAGGAGGATTAACCGAGGGACAATTAGTAACTCCGTTGTAAGGTTCTCCTTGAGTTTCTAGATATCACACTCCGGCTTCGGAATAACCTCCAATCAATCCTCAGGCGAAAGTCGTACTTGACGATAGAGAAAGGTTACACGGGAAAAACTCTTAGGGTAAATCACACATGATCCTCAGGGATAGGGGTTGATGTTAAAGATTTGAGAGATTTCGTCAATAGGCCTTCCGGTGAGGTGCGTGAGCCACAACATCGGACTTGTCGGGATTGCTGGTAAGTTTAGGCCATGCTCTTAACAAACCACCCAGCATCATTGCTGCTTGAGGTTCAGATTTGGTTAGGTGTACAGACACTTCGGCTTAGCAGGTCTAGAAGGAGTTTGCAGGGTTAGCCGCAAGGCAGGGTAACTAGGTTCGCAAGACATGGGATATAGGGTCAAGCTCCAGAGCAAGAGCCAGATTGGGAGTTCCAGGCGGTCGAGACTACACAGAGGATAATTGAACCAGCATGAACTCCAACCACTGAAGCACAACTAAGTTCTGATTGGGAATCACCGGTAAGATGACGAGATTTGACGACTTATTCTTATTCAAGAGCAAACCGACAAGTGTCACACATGACGTATTTAGAGAACTGGAGGCAACAACCTACCATCTCAACAACAATCCGCACATGCATGACCATCTTGTGATTTAACCCGAGGAGACAAGTGAACTTCGCTCGGGTCCACAACTACAGAAGCCACTAGTAGCGAGAGGAAAACTTGCTCTTCAACGAAAAAGAAGTGGTCTTGAGAGTTTCGACACGAATCTAACTCGTTGACCGAAGGTGTGCACCTGAACAATTTGACTTGGCGACGCAGACAACTCAGCTCGATGATATTACCAATAGTCAGGCTAAGAGTGCCACCGAAGTCTTTGGTTCTCAAAGCAATATCAATTGCTAAGAATATCCGATTACCACAACGGTATTCATCCTCAACACTCTCGAGCCCGAAAAGCTCGGAGGTAGATGGATACGGAAGGGTAGGCGAATCACTTCATCAAGTATGTCATGAGACTAAGCACGACCTCTTGATATAAAAGAGTGTGACACTCCAAGGTGGAACGGAACAAAAGCTAGAAAGACTTTTACTCCGCGAATTACAATCCTTTGACCTGGTCCGAGAAATGGACAAGGTATCGGAGGTTGTTTCTCCTGACATCCCAAAGTAGAATGCCTTGACGAACCACAAGAATAACATGCATCAGAACACCCCAATACATGATAAAACTTGACTGTCAACAGACTGATAGAGGTCGGACGACAGATTTAGGGGAAGGAACGGGCTAGCAACAATCTCAAGATGTTGAAGAAGCCCTGGTTAGCACTCTTCCGACAACTAGTGCTGGGAGAGTTTCAGGAACGGGTGTGGTTGGAGGAATCACAACCATTGGGGAACCACTCGCTATGAGCAATCTTGTCGTGATCTAGACAATTCCATAACAGAGAGCCTAGCTAAAGCTAGTGACGAAGAAGAGCATTGTCGAGGAAGCCAATTACGGCTGCAACCTCGAGTTTGAAGACTAGCTCTAGATTTTGCCAACCTGAGGTAGGGTTTGATAATTACATCAGGGTTCAACGGAAAAGATCTTGGGTTAAAGATCAGCTTCATGCACCGGGACTCACAATAGCCTAATGCTCACAAGGGTGACAACCCCCCATGAATCATTACATCGAAGCCCTAGCACAATCCGGGACCTTCGATTCAAGATCTTGGGCTAAAGCAAAGAAATATCTTGACGAACCATCATACTTCCTTTCTTCATGTTTTAGATTTGGCAGAGGAGTAAAGATAACTAGTAACTAAAGGTAGAAACCCAACCCCGAGATCCTAAAGATTTAGAATTTTGCAGACGATCAGAAACACCGTTAAATCAAATAGAGGTAAGATGGCACCGGGATCAGAGTGAATTGGGTAAGGAGTAAAAAGAATCCTAAGAAGGTTTTCACAACTCATTTTTAGGTTAAAAATAATTTTCAACTAGACTCAACATCGACCAATAGAACGGGTTTCCTACAGGCAGTCCGGCTCTGATTCCAACTTGTAGCGCCCCGAACCCAGAACTATACAGTGAAACGTTGTGTAACCGGTCATGCTACACAATCGAGGGTTACTGGGTTTACCAATCCCAGGCCAAAACTCATTGGCAGGTGTGCTCGGAATGGATCATCGGCACACAACACCTCGATCATGCCATAAGCTCAGACATCGCTTTCACGTATAGTAAAGAGATCGAGACTTGTGGAACAAACTGGCACATTGCAGACTCTACGACACAAAACTCATATAGCAACTCATATATGAGAAAGATACAAATATTACACATCAAAAGGGTCACAGACCATCAATTCATCAAGCGGAAGCGAAATAGTGTTGTCTAGTACAACAAGATCCAAATATAGGGCCTAAGAGGCCTACACATAAATAAACCCAGCCAGCCTGCTCCACGGTCCCAAGCTGCCACCTGGGAACCCTGGACTACTAGTCAATGTCCACGAAGAACCCACCTAGCTGCTCGGTGTCGTCCTCCTTTGAAATACAAATACAAAGGCAGCAAAGAGAGACTGAGTACGACGTACTCGCAAGTTTAGTAGGGCGATATAGGCCCAATGATTGACGGAGGCTCTAAAGCTGTATATGTAGTTATTTTTGCATAAAGCTAATTTTCATAACCAAGACATAAATGACACATGGCACCGTCTACTCAGAATATTTTTCATAAAAGGGGTAAGAGAGTAATCATTTCATCTTCGGTTCTCGGCGAACCTACTTGTAGCCATAAACACCTCTCATCTCCACCAAAGGCACTCCCTCGAATCACCCTCGAGGAAATGAACCTTTTACACACACGTTGCGTTGCAACCTTTAGCTGCCAAATTAATTAATTAAGGTTAAGGTTCTCTATGATCTCGTATATCCGTTCCCAAGTCATCCATAACCGCGGACACGGCTTTTCGAAAAGATTTAACCCTGCAGGGGTGTACTATTCTATCCATTGGTACCGTCCGGCTCACCTAATTGGACCTCTTCCGGGGAAGGCCGGCGAGCGGGCGCGGTTAGACCTTTACAATGCATGAGGCTTACTCAAGGGCCATCAGTGTGCGGAAGGACAGGTTCAGCGCCTCCAACGCCCTGCCCCGCGGCCACATCCTAAACACCACCATCCTCGTTCCTTTTTCCACCCACACACTCACGCGCAAATGGAAATAGCAAACTAGAGGACCCTTGACAAGCCCCTCACAAATTATTCGGTCAGTAAGGCGCCCATACACCCACCAATGGCAGCACGCTCGATCTTGAGTCTAGAGACAAGAACTCGCACCTAGGGGCAAGAGTGAGGCAAAACACCATCCCTGATGGCAACTCACCCAAGCCTTCTTAGCAATTTAATTAAACACCCCACATATCCACCATGTCCGAAACATTCCATCAACATCAACAATTATGGAAGTAAACAACGGACATTGCTAGCATTTGAATAAGCATGGCTAAGCATAGCTAAGCATATAAATACAACAATTATGTTCTTGTCTCCGGCCAACACATCAACACTAAGGTTCATAGGTAGGGATACATGTGATTGGCTCGGGGAAAAACATGCATTCATAGGACACTCTATGTCTTGAGAAAAAATGACATTTGAATCGCATGCAATATTATGGTGGATAAAATAAGTTGATAAAACATTTGGATGCTAGATGCCAAGAAGGTTAGGTTATCTCTTATCTTGCTGCCGGGGCGTGTAGTACGGCTCATCGGGATAGGTCGGGGTGACCTCAACTCCGGAATCTATCGATACCCAAAAATAAATACAAAAGAACAAATAAATCACACGAACACAAGGTGCAATGCTCGATCACATGATGACATGTCCAATTGATGCAAAGATACCATCATTTAATTTATCTAACAAATTAAATGGAGTCCCAAATAACTAGGGCAATTATTTGGAAAGACACCCCATATTTTTATTAGTGACCATATTCTTCATAAATTATTAATTTATTAGAGAAGTGGCTCAATATGCATGAACATGACATGAAATGGGTAGGGTTTGTCATTCCGATCATTTTGGTACTTTATTTGTAATTTTCGGAGTACCGATGAATAAATAGCAAATTAATTAAATAATTGAATTTAATTCATTTAATCAAATTATGAATAACATCAAATAGGAATTTGTGACCATGATGTGGTATTGGCATGGTTTGGTTGCATTTGAAGCACTGATCACATTGATATTTTATTCAAAAAATTTGGATAATTATTTAATGAATTGTGATTTTCCTGAATTAGGTATTATTCGAACCCTTTTTGGAAATCATATATGAACATCAACATTATAACTTCAAAAGACTATTACAATGCTTCTAACACATAGGGTTTGTTTTTCTGAACATTTGGGTATTTGATTTGTCAAATTGGGACCAAAATTCAAATAGTTATCATTTATTTAAAATTGTTTCAAAATCGAAAAGGGAAACTATTTTCCCTGGCAGGCCGGCCTCGAGCCGGCCAGGCCGGGGTATGACCCGAAGGGTCCGGCCTTTGGCCGGCCCAGGCTGGGCTGCCAGGCCGGGGTGGTGGCCGAATGACCTGACCCGTGGCCGGCCCAAGCCATGAGCGAGGCCGGGGTCCAGGCCGGGCAGCCGGGCACGCGCGCGTGCTGGTCAAATGCCACGACCGGCGTGTGCCGGTGCGGTGACCACGGCGCGGTGCCACATGGATGCGGCGAGCGAGCGTGCGAGGGGGCGAGCGTAGGGGTGCAGGGGAAGCGGCGCGTCGCGAGAGAGATGGTGGCGGCGCCACGGACCTCAATGGTCGCCGGGAGGACCGACGGCGACCATGTCCGCGGCGGCGGGCGGCGGTGCTTGGTGGGAGCATGGCACAGAGAGGGAGGGAGAGGTGCACAAGCACCAGGAGCTCACCAGTAGCTCGCGGGGGAGGACGGGGAGGCATGGCGAGGCCGGACGGTGATGAATCGGTGCTCGCATGGCGGCGGCCGGCGGTGGAAGGGAACGGCGGCATGCTTGAGGTAGAGGGCGTCCCAGCCCGATTCAATCGGCGGGGAGGACGAGGAAAGTGAGGCGAAGCTCGTGGTGGTGTCGGCGTGGCCAGGGCGGTCAGAGTTGTCGGCGTGCTTGACGGCGGCGGACGTCGGGCAAGAGCTCGAGGACACCTAGGGTTTCCGGGAGAGGAGAAAGGGGAGGGAGCAGGTGAGCGAGGAGAGGGTAGGTGGGTGACCTCGCTTGCGTGCTTGACCAGCGAGATGGGGGGCGGAGTGGGGGCACGACGGCATGGCGCCAGTGCCCATGTCGCCATTGTGAGACAGGAGAGAGAGAGAGGACTGATAGGAGGACCCCACGTGCAGAATTTTATTCTTTTGCATTTTTATTTTTCAATTCAAAACCAGTAGCAATGTTGGGATTTTATTGAGGCCCTCAACCATTTTGGAAAAATATGAAAAAATTCACAGAGGCTCCCCATAACATGAAGTGGTTCCACAAAAATTGGGGTAGCAATATAAATTGTTTAGATTCACAATTATTCATATTGTTGCAATTTGATCATTTTTGATAAATTGCAAATGCATTTAATTGGAGCCTTTTAACATTCTCTAAAATTATGAAATTATTTGAGTAGGCTCCCCTTGTCAGGTAGAGACCCCATAAAAATTTGGGGTGACAAAATAAAAGGTTTGCACCACATTTTCTTATGGGTTTTAATTAAGGTCATTTTCGATAATTTCCAAAATGTATTTATTTGTAGGACTTACGCAATTCAATAAATTATGAAAATATTTATGGAGGCTCATTTTATATTAATGAAACTCCCCATAATTTTATTTTGTATTTTTGGAAAATTTTAACTTGGTTTCCAAAATAGAAATTGAATTGAACCAAATTGAAATCTCAAATTTATTTAAATGCTTGTTAAGAATTTAGCCGTTGGCAATTATTTATAAAAGATATCCTTGAGCTTCCTGGACAATTTGGAAAATCAAGAACAATTGGTGTTGCCAACTTGAGTGAAGTATTTGGTTTGGAATTTTGGGATGGGTTTTTCTTCCCTAGTTTGTAATTTCAAAGTGTTACTTTATTTAGAATTTAGCAATTTAAATAAGTATGCCATGATGCAATGCAAACCAAAAAGTGAAAATTTGGCCCATATTTTAGGGTACTAATCTGGGGCTGTTACACTTATGTTGAATCTTTGTAAATTGGTATCTCCTTATGGCTCAACCACATCCTTGGTGCAAGTGCGATGACTTGCTTTTGCTTTATGCACTCTTGCATTTTTTGCGTGTTCTAGATGATTTTGGGGGAGCGAGGATGCCATATTTGTGCACTCCTCAATAGTGCATGAACATTGGGGAGCTTCTCCGTTTTTATTTAGAATTCTCGCTTTGGATCTTTTTTGATTGCTTACCTCCTTTGTGGAGATTATAAAAAAAAATAACTCATTTCTTTACAATCTTTTGGTCCTCAATATAGTCTGATTTCCTCTATTTTTCGTTAAAAGGGATTGTCATCACCTTTATGGAGAACTCATATTATATTGGCTCTCTAAATTTTTCTTCCCATTTCAGCAATCGATGCCAATGGGGGAGAAGTTTAGAGGGTTTAAGGGAATTTGGGTTTATGCTTTTGTTGCATTTGCCACACATGCGCTTGCATCCTTGCTCATTTGTCTTGCAAGGATGCTTTATTCATTATATAAACCCTCTTAATAAGGGATTGTCATCAAATACCAAAATGGGGGAGATTGAAAGTGCATGGTTGCCCCATGCATGGTTTTGGTAATTAATGACAATCTCTATGGACTAATGTTTGCATTAAGCTATATTTGTAGGTGTGTCCATATGCATTGCTTGGTCTCTATGTGTTGGAGTCAAGGTTAAGGGAAGAATATTATTTGTTGATCAAGGCTAAGTGCGAGTTGATCAACACTCAAGTCCAAGTGAAGATATGCCGAAGAGGTCCCTCTCCCATATTGGTGTATGGGGGAGCAACATGTGAGTCTTCAGCAAGCGAAGCGCAATCAAGAAAGGTGGTTCGCCTTGAGGAGATGGAGATCGTCTTCTTCGACCTCAAGTGGATTAATGCGCAAGGCAAAGGTATGATCTTGATAGGGTTTTCTATTTTACCGGTCTCATGTTGTTAGTTGAGAGACCGGGTTATATGATAGATAGCCATACTATCAAGTGGGGCTCTTGATCATATCGTTGTAGAGAGCATAAACCTTTTGCATCATTGGAATCATCTTTATTGGTTCTTATTTGGATCTTATCGTGGAGTGGTCGTGGTGCTTGTCGTGCTTGTCATGATAAGGCCAAGGTCACCGAAAACGGTTTTCATATGCGTCTTCTATTGCGGTTTCGGTATTGGAGATTTTGCCGGTTCATCCGTGCAGGAGATTTATCTCTTCCATTTCTTTGCAAAATCTCCATTACTTGTTTACCATTTCCAAGGGTAGCATTTGTCGTCCTCTTTCCAACAAAATTGGTTTTACTTCATTCGGACTTCAATTGCAAAAGATATAGAATTTCCGGTTTGCGAAAAAGAGTTTTTAACTTTCCCCATTTGTTTTTATAATATCTTGTTGGACTATGATGTTTCTCTGCATATTCTTGTAGTGCTCGTTGTGACGATTCCAACGAGTCCAAGAATATCGAAAACAGAGTTCGTATGCGAAAGTTATTGCGACTTCGGTTTCGGTTGTTTTTTAAAAAGAGAAATGTAAAAAGTAAAGAAAAAAAAAGGGGGGCTGTCCGGCCGGCCGGGCCGGACCGAGGCCGGCCCCAGACCGGGAGCGTCGGGCAGGCCGCCGGCCTCCCCTTCCCGCCTGGCTAGGCCTGGGCCGGCTCCAGGTCGGGGCCTTCGGTCACCCCGCCGGCCTCCGGGTGCCTCCAGGCTAGGCCGCTTGTCGGGCTCAGGCCGGCACGCTCAGGTGGCCTCCCGGCCTCCCGCGTGGCCAGGCCGGCCCAAGGCTGGGGGCAGGCCGACCTCCCTGCTCTGTTCGCTGCTGCTTGTTTCCGTTCGATCTCTGCAGCGATTCCCGGCCGGCCTGGCCGGCTGCTGGCCGGCCCCAGGTCGGGTGGTCTTCTGGCCACTTTTTGGCCCCAACGGCCACATTTTGTGCCCCCCTATAAAAGGGGGCTTCTTCCCCAATATTTTTCTGAGCTCATTTTCTCTCTCTCCTCCATTGTTGCAAAACTTGAGAGCTCGATTCCTCTACTTCCCTCCGTTGATTCTTGCCCAAATTTAGGGAAACAGGAGAGGAGATCTAGATCCACTTCTCCACCAAACAAAATCTCCTCTAAGTGAGGGGAACTCGTTGGATCTAGATTTTGGAGTTCTTGGTGTTTCTCCTCTATTCTTCCTCCTAAATCCCTCCATAGCATTTGTTGCTTTGGTTGGATTTTGGGGAGAAGAATTTGACCACTTGGTGTGTTCTTGCCTTTTGCATTAGTTGCATCGGGTTGTGCTCTCCACGGTGATTCGTGGGATTGACATTGAGAAGCTTGTTACTCTTGGGTGCATTGTGTTCCCAAGAGCTTGTGCCTCTTGGGTGCATTGTGTACCTTAGACGGTTGGAGGTGCCCGCGAAGATTTCGAGTTGTGAAGCTTCGGGCAAGTGTTGGGAGCCCCCGATTAAGTTGTGGGTGTGTGCCCCAAATGTTGTAAAGGCTACGGATTCCGCCTTGAAGGATTCCGATAGTGGAAGGTGAACCAAACCCTTGGGTGCGCTTCATCGGAGAATAGGGTGAGGCCTTTGTGGCATCTTGAGTAGGCCTCTTGTGGCGAGCTCACACCCCTCCAACGAGACGTACTCCCTTAACAAGGAGGAACTCGGGAATATATCCTCGTCTCCGCGTGCCTCGGTTATCTCTATACCCGAGCTCTTTACTTATGCAATTTACATTGTGATAGCCTTCGTGCTTGAAGTTATATATATTGCTATCACATTGTTGTGTTATTGCTTAGCATAGGTTGTTGGTGCACTTAGGCAAACCTAGTATTTTAGGTTGTTGGCTTGTTAATTTAAACATTTAGTTTTATTCCGCAATTATCAAGCCCTAAATAGAAAAAGTTTTAATCGCCTATTCACCCCCCCTCTAGGCGACATCCTTGTCCTTTCAATAGTGCGCATAACAAAGCCCCAAAAACATGAGTCACCAACAAAGCTTCGAAACAGTGAGCATAATTAAAAGTTAGAGAGCACAAAATAAGGAGAAATGACATGCTAACTAAGATCTAAGCCTTGAATCAGTTCGTGCATTAACAAGAAAACACGTGACATTGTGCATGGATTTTGTTTCAAATCTAAATCAAACAAATACAATGTATGAATAGTCCCTACTGATGATATATAGTCAATTATCTAATTCACATGTTCCCTATTTTTTGGTTTCGCACAACCAGACAAATACTCCTTAGGTAACATGTTAATGAAAAGGTGAGAGAGGGCACCTAAAAGTTGGGAGTAAATTAGCAAAAGCTTATGTCTCTAGCTACAGCCTGCAACGCTCGTTGCTGCTGTAATTCCATATGTGTTGCTAGAGCGTCTCTAGTTACCTCCTCATGACTACTTATTAGATAGAAGAGTGAATTCCACTTTTTACCTCCTAGTTGTGTATTTATGACACTAATTACCCTATTTAGTAGAATCTTCTAGACTACCCATTTTAAAAACTTTGGACCCTCCTTTTCTGATTTATGTCAGTTGGGAAAGGTGTTAGGTGATTATTGTGGCTCAAAATACCGGGATAACGACGAGAAACTGAAAATATGGTGAAGAGAAGGTTGGACGTTATCGTTGATGACGCCCTCCGATGTTTGCATATTTTGACGCACCACATAGACTTAACATGCCGGTTTGTTCTAACCAATTATGCATCATTTTAAAATTGTATAAACCATGTTTAAAATTGTATATGTGTTGTATTTCTGATTTTACTTCACTAAATGGGATAATAAGTGTCACAAATACACAACTAGGAGGCAAAAAGTGAAATTCACTCTAGATATAAAAATACATTGGAAAACACAATGAATTAAGGCCAGAGGCAAGAAATCTAAGCAACATAAATCTTCATTAGTTGACATGGCATGAGACTTAGGTCATCCAATGGGGCCATGGGGAGGAGACGACATATAGGGGGATGAGGAGACCGAAGCAACGGGGATTAGGTCAGAGCTGTGCACACGTGATGCGTCCAAAACGTATCTACTTTTCCAAATACTTTTGCTATTGTTTCTCCTCTAATTTGCATGATTTGAATGGAACTAATACGGACTAACGCTGTTTTCAACAGAATTGCCTTGGTGTCTTATTTTTGTGCAGAAATCAAAGTTCTCGGAAAAATCTGAAAAAATTCCAGAAATTATTTTTTTGCAGAAGACCCACGTAGCCAGAAGGGGAGCTATGGGAGGAGCCCACAACTCCCAGGTGCCACCTGGCCGCGGCCCAGGCTGGGCCGCGCCTGGGGCCCAACTGGCCGCCTGGTGGCTCAGTCAACGACGCCCCTTTCGCCTATTTACTTCCTTCGACCTAAAAATGCGAGAACTCCCGATCGTTTTTCCAGAAAATATACAGAGCGCCGCTGCCTCCTCGAAATCTAATTCGGGGACCAGAAGTTCCTGTTCCGGCACCCTACCGGGACGGGGATTGAAGGGGAGATTGTCGCCATCGCCATCACCACCGCCTCCCCATCGACCATGATCCACGTTTCCCCCATCCATGTGTGAGTAATTCCCCGCTGTAGGCTGAGGGGATGTTAGGGATTGGATGCGATTGTTCATGTAATAAGATGTCAGATTGTTAGGGCATGATGCCTAGTATCTGTGAGAGTGCTTTTTATCGTTGTTGCAACTTGGTGTGCTTAATGCTTGATACTTAGGGCCCGAGTGCCATGTTTTCAGATCTAAACTTATTATGATAAATGTTGTTTTGGATCATATCTACAAGTTGTTTGCACCTGTTATTGCCCGGAACCCGAGGCCCCAAAGTGACAGCTTTTGGGACAACCGAAGGGGATGGTTTTCACTTGAGGATTACATGTATTCATTGAATGTTAATGTTTTGCTCCGGTACTTTGTAAAAAGGAGTACCTTAATTACCTTTAAGTTCCTCATAAAAGCCCCACTGACACGGGATGGTTGGACAAAAGATGTCGTGCAAGTTTCTCATTGCGAGCACGCACGACTACCTACAGAATACATGTTTATGTTTATTAGCACCTCGATGCTGTTTATTTGTTCATCTGCATGTTGCCTTGATTAATTATTTCATGAACTATCTCATCCATGCAGCTCCCGTATTTACATTCCCATTCCTACGGTGTTTTAATCCTGCTGTCACTACAATTGGTACTATTGCTGTTTTTACAATATTACTGCTGTTACTTTACTATTGCTGCTATTATACTACTGTTGCTACTGATAAATTGCACCAAGTGAGTTACTTTCCAGGTGTAGCTGATCTGACAAATCAGCTGTTAAGGCTTATAAATATTTTTTGGCTCCCCTTGTGTTGAATCAATAAATTTGGTTTTTACTTCCCTCGAAGACTGTTGCGATCCCTATACTTGTGGGTCATCAACAAGCAGGGTTGTATAACGAGCCGACAGGGGTTATTTAGCTCAAACTCACTAAGCTCAAACTCGACAAGCTCGTTAACGTCAACAAGCAAAAAACCCAGCTCACTCGACTCGTTGTAAGCCCGCATTACAAATTAAGGATGTTGTCACCAATTCCTTCCTTTGCATGTTCGTGGACTCTCAGTGGCTTGATAAGCTAGCCCTTTTCCATGGAAGCCTAGAGACGGGAAAGGGAGATGGAGGTAGAGTCATCAGACCGTGGAGCAACAATTTAGCAGAGGTTGGTCGGAGGTAGAGGAGCCGCATAAAGGCCCTAGTGAGGAAGGTAGACAGTGGCGATGAAAGGTGTGTTTTCCATCGCTTCCAACACCATCATTGTTCGTGGAGGCTTCGAGTGATAGAGCGAGACGAAAGGAGCATTGATAGTTTAGGTCTCATGGGAGGGAGGTTATGTATGTGGACTAGGTGGTGCACTTGTGGCCCATGGACCAGCCTAGGGAGGTTGGGCTGGCCGACTGGGTGCATGTGCTGTGGCTTATGGGATATGGCTTGTACGGGATAATTTCACCAGGTCTTGTGAGCAACTCATTAGTCAGTAAGTTGGACTCTTTAACCATAATGAGTAAAAGGTGCATCTCGGCTTGACTCGTTGAGCCTACGAGTTTGAACTAATGAGCTGGGATCTTAACGATTTGAGTAACTAGTGAGTTTGGAGTCTTAATTCCATCTCTATGCACATGGGAGTTTTTTAGCGGACTTCTGAAGTTTCGTTAGATTTTTTTAGAAATGGGTTTTATTCCAACCTCTACATCAAAATGATGCACATGGATCTTTATTAAAAGTTTCCAACGTGCAATATTTAGGTTATTACAAATCAAGGATCACAAACGGTAGATTCACAGACGAGCCACCAAAATAGTAAAGAGGATAAAAGATGACTACACATATTGTAATCGACTAGTGTGCCACCATCCACCCTGGTTGAAGATAGCCCGAACGACCACCATCAACCGAGTGCATCCAGAAGCCAAACGCCCTCGCTTGTTTGCTGGAAGGAGATAGGACCACACGTGGATCAAGTGCATAGGACGATGAATGACCTGCAAAAATTGTCCAGCTCCCGCCTTGTTAAACACAACATCATTTCGACAATTCCAAATTGAACACAAAAAAGCGCACATGCCAATACGAATTCTAGCTTTAGTATCTTTGTCCACCCCGTACAACCAATTACCAAACAAATTAGTAACACTAGTTGGAGGAGTTATATTAAACGTAAAGTGAATCAATCTCCAAATTTGACGTGCAAGTTGAGAAGACACAAATAAATGATCAACCGTTTCATCGTAACTATAGAAAACACATTTCTTACACCCTGTCCATTGGCGCTTTATAAGATTATCCTTGGTTAGGAGCACCTTTCGGTGAAGAAACCACATAAAGATCTTAATCTTGAGGGGAACCTTTAGCTTCCAAAGATATTTTTTATTAAAACGAACATAACCATTCATGTGCTCTAAATACAAAGACTTAACTGAAAAAACTCCCGATGGAGTTAAATTCCAACTAATAGAGTGTGGTTCTGTTGATAAAGAGATCGACATAAGCCTTTCAACCAGATTTAGCCAATCATTCCACTTATCCCCAACTAAGGATCGGCGGAACTGAATATTAACTTGTCCGCTCGTAAGTACTTTTGCAACCAAAACTTTTTGTGGCGCACAATTTTATACAGCGAAGGATATTGCATTGAAAGCGGGTTATCTGCTAACCAAGTATCTTCCCAGAAATGAATACCATCCCCATTACCAAGTGTAAACGTAATGTGCTTAAAAAACTCATTTTTAACCCCCATAACCCCCTTCGAAAAACATGAATCCGTAGGCTTAATCTCCACTTGAGCTAGAGTTTTTTCGGCCACATATTTATGGTATAGGAGCTCCTGCCATACACCTTCCTCTGTTAAAAATTTAAATAGCCACTTTCTAAGTAAACAATTATTTTTAACATCAAGGACTTCAATCCCTAGCCCACCTTGGTCTTTGGGTCGACAAATGATATTCCACTTAGTAAGACGGTACTTCTTTTTTATGCTGGTCACTCTGCCAAAAGAAGCAAGATCTATACTCATCTAACATTTTCCATACCCCTTTGGGTACTTAAAAAAAGGACAGCAAAAACATAGGCAAGCTTATAAGAACTGAATTAATAAGGACTAGGCGGTCTCCATATGAGAGCCTCTTACCTAACCACTCGAAACGACCCTCTACTGGTTTCCACTCTTTATTAAGAAGCTTGCGATAATGGATTGGAATACCCAAATATCTAAAAGGAAGCGCACCTATCTCGCACCCAAATATATGTCTATAGTCTTCCTAAGATTCTTTGCCTTTTTCAAAACAAATGACCTCGCTCTTATAGAAATTAATTTTTAATCCATACATTTTCTCAAATAAAGACAAAATTAATTTCATACTCACGACCTTCACTAGGTCATGCTCTAAAAATAAAATCGTGTCATCCGCATATTGAAGGATGGACACTCCACCATCAACAAGATGCGGAACAAGACCACCAACCTGACCATCCTCTTTTGAACGTGCAATTAGGACAACCAACATATCAACAACTAAATTAAAAAGCAAAGGTGACAACGGATCACCTTGTCTCAGCCCTTTCAATGTCTAGAAGAAGTGACCAATATCGTCATTTACCTTAATACCCACACTACCCCCTTGAACAAACCTAGCAACCCATTCACACCATTGTGGTGCAAACCTTTTCATGTGAAGTGTCTGCTGAAGAAAAGCCCATTTTGAAAGAGCATGGTTGCCCCCATGTGTGGTTTTGCTAATTAATAACAATCCTTAAGAACTAATGTGTACTTTGAGCTATACTTGTAGGTTTGGTCCATAGCAATGCTTGAACTCCATATGTTGGAGTCAAGGCTAAAAGAAGAAGAGTATATGTTGATCAAGGCTAAGTGTGTGATGATCAACACAAAAGATAAGGTCAAGTGAAGATATGTCTAAGAAGTGTTTCTCCCATATTGGGTTATGGGGGAGCAACATGTAAGTCTTCACCAAGAGGAGCGCAATCAAGAAAGGTGGTCCATCTTGAGAAGACAAAGATCGTCATCATCTAGCTCAAGTGTATTATGCGCAACGCAAAGGTATGATCTTGGTAGGGCTTCTATTTTACCAGTCTCATGATGTTAGTTGAGAGACTGGGTTATAGGATAGATAACCGTACTATCAAGAGGGGCTCTCGAGCGAGTATCTTGATCGTATCGTCGTATAGAGCTCAAACCTTTGCATCCTTGGCATCATCTTCATTTGTTCTTATTTGTCTCTTGTCATGGTGTGGTCTTGGTGCTTGTCATGCTCGTCATTACAAGGCCAAGTTCATCGAAAACGAATTTCATATGCGTCTTCTATTGCGTTTTCGGTGTTAGAGATTTTGCCGATTCATCCGTGTGGAAGGTTACACTCTTCCATCCATTTTCAAAATCTCCCTTCCTTTTTTTCATATTTTGTAGGGTAAGATCTTGTCGTCCTCTTTCCAACAAAATTGGATTCACCTTGATAGGAGTTTCCTTGCAAAAGTTATACAGTTTTCAAGATCTGCTATTTTCCTTCGGCAGTACCGATGCTCTAGCCGGTAGTACCGACCAGGTCATGGACGGTAGTACCGGTCTTAGTTCCGGGATAAGTTTTTGGTACTGGATACCTCGGGTTCAAATCCGGAAGTGGTCTAGAAGTTGCCCCGGAAGTATCGACTTGTCCGGTACCACCAGGCAGTTTTCCGGTAGTACTGACCGATCCATGGTCTGTAGTACCGAACCTTGTTCCGGGCTACTTCTGTCGTGGTATTGTCGAATGTAGCCGCGGCAGGGGTGCCATCGAGCTAGGTAGAGAGGTGGGTTTTAGAGACGTGTGGTATTCCGGCGACGGGATGACAAAGGGTTTACCCAGCTTCGGATCTCGCAACGGTGGTGAAACCCTACATCTCTAAAACCCACCTCTCTACCTAGCTCGATGGCACCCCTGCCGCGGCTAGATTTGACAATACCACGACAGTTGGCGCCCACCATGGGGCAAGAGATGTCCGGGGTTTCGTTCCGTCCGGGATCCACGGGCGGAGTCGGCGACACCATCACGGTCGGCTTGGTGAGCTACTTCGACGAGACAGGAGCTGGCCACGTCTTCAACAACGGCTTTTGGACGCTGGCAAAGGAGGATCCCACCGGCTGGTCCACGATCCCTATCAGTGGCTTCAAAATCTTCGTCGGCTTCACCGCCCAAGCTTTGGACGATCTCGGCTTCACCTCGAGCATGCCCGCCACCCACCCAAGCCACTTTGATGAGGGATCGGATCTGGACTCTGAGGACATTGCCGATCTGGATCTAGCTTTCGACGCTGACGATGAAGATTCTGAAGATGACGCAAATTCCACCATGGCAGGTGCCGGACTTCCACTTTGTTGGCATCTTAGGAGAATCCGGCTCTAACGAGTCGATGACAGAACCTGAGTCTATTCTTCCTGCTTTGCAGGCCGGGGCTGACTCAGAAGCCGGATCAGGGGACACTGCCCATATGGAGCAAGACCTCGAATCTGACGGAGAATCCGACGATTTTAGTCGGAAAGTTGTATCCTGCTTAGGACGCCCTGTCGAGGTCTTAATGGGTGACGTCTTTGATCCAAAGGATGACCCTAATACTTCGAAAGCCGCCAATGGCGAAGAAAGAACTCCAGAAGCCGGAAATCAAAGGGTGGACTTTGCGCCACCACTGGCTCCAATGAAGGGAACTGGTAGATTTCCGGCTGCAGGAGACGACATTAACGCTACGGCCGGCGAAGCAACAGAGAAGGAGCACGAAGAAAAGATGGCAAAGTACAAGCAACTGCTAACTCCACTTGCTCCTAACGCATCGCTAGCCGACATTGAAAAGCGCCGCGCCGAACTGGAAGAGCAAGCAGCCCAGATAGCGGAGCGCGAAGTTGAGATCACAAACAAGGAAATAGAGTTCATCTGGAAACAGAGAGAAAAGGGGGCCGACTATGTTTTCCGTCCGACTCGCGACAAGAATCTGCACAAGAGGTTGGATTTCCGCAGCAAGTGGGAAACCGACCATGTTAATTCAGTCTGGAGAAAGTACCACCACCGACGTGACTCGGTGACTAATTTGTGTTACTTCAATACCCCAGCCAAAAACATGGAGGCGGCCCAGGAAGTCATGTTCGACAAATCTTTGGACCGTGACGCTCGCCTCAAATATTCGGCTTATTTACTGGAGGTTGCACAGCAGCAGCAAAACGACTCGCAGGTCAAGTCGGGGCGGCTTGTTGACGAATCTCGTCTTTGCAACTCGACGGCCAAGAAGCCAATGGCTGCTGCACCTGCAGACCCAGACGATGACCCAGCCGGCTCAAGCAGCCATAACAAAGGCGGCGGCAAGGACCCAAAGGACAAGTAGCCTAGAGGTGCGGAATCCAGGACAGGTTCCTCACGCCATCATGATGCTGGTAAAATCCGGGAGGGACATCAAAGCCGGGAGCGAAAGGAGGACCCTCGCAAGGAAAAGGCGGCACCACCCCATCAGGAGCGACGACGTGAGGGGGAAAAATCCACCCCGAAGGGAGGATAACAGAGGTCATATGCCACCTCCACCGCGCAAAGAGGGAGATAACCCTTCCAAGTACATACCTCCTCCACGATGGCAAAGGACTCCAAGACCTCCGCGTAATGCAAGTCGGGTGAGCCAAAGCCGTCACAGGGAAGAACCAAGGCGAGGAAAGTCAGTTGATAAACAGCCATCAACCAATGATGTTCGAAGCCTAATCGAGGAGAGGAAGTCGGCCAGAGATGCCCAATACCTCGGCCCCAAGTGTTTTGGTAGAACAATCAGAGAGCAAATCCTACCTCCCACTTTGTCGAACGTAACAAAGATGGTGGAGAAGTACAGCGGTATGGCTAATCCTGAGACCTGGCTCTCAGATTATGTCAGTGCCTGCGACATATATCAAGGCAGCGCCAGCTCCGCAGTGCGATTCTTGCCCCTGATGTTAACCGGGACGGCACGTATGTGGATTGAAGGTTTGCCGGAAAGGACAATTCATACCTGGAGTGACATGAAGCGCGTCTTTATTCAGCACTTCCAGGGCACGTATAAGCGCTCCAAGTCGATTTTCGACTTACAGCGGTGTGTGCAGCAAAAGAACGAGTCCAGCCATGAGTTCGTTTCACGATAGAGCGAAATCAAGAACGCTTGCGAAGGTGTCTCAGAAACTCAGGCGATCCATGCTTTCAAGCAATCTCCGAGGAAGGGGACGACTTTCCGCTTTATGATCTATAGCGACGAGTCGGAAACTTTGGGGGGCTTGCTCGCTTGTGCTAACAAGTACGCCGCTGCTAACGACGACAACGGGGAAGACGGTGAAACCCGCCGGTGCGAGTCCGGGAAAAAGAAGGTTGAAGACCAAGCCGACCCTTCTCACGAGGTTGCTGCCTCCTTTGGTAAGGGCGGCTCAAGCAATAGCAAGTGGCAGGACAAAAAGACGGCAAACAACCGACCGACCCGATCGCCAACGGTGAAGTATGACGACATCAAACATAACCCCTGTGTTCATCATCTGAGGCCGGATGGGACGAGCTCCCACACGCTCCAGCAATGTCACAAAAATCGAGACATCGCCAAGGACCCCAAAGCCGACAAGTCAAGAAACAAGCGCAAGTCCAGGAAGGACGACAAAGAGAAGGAGGACGCTGCTTCGGAGTCGGATGATGCCGCTTCCAAAGAAAAAGGCAACAAATTCCCGAAGCATGCCGAAAGTCTCATCGTCAATCTGGCAACAGATTCCTCTCGCAAGGAAAATGCGGCTTGGAGGGAACTCAATGCTACGGTACCTGCAGTTCCTCAATACTTGGATTGGTACGACATTCCCATCACATGGGATCGCAGCGATCACCCAGACAGAGTTCCTTCAACACGCACCTATGCTTTAGTCGTCAGCCCTATAGTCGACAAATACAAGTTGACAAAGGTGCTCATGGACGGAGGAAGTAGCATCAACATACTCTACGCCGCAACATTGAAGAGGATGTGTCTCTCCGAGTCACAACTCAGCCACAGCAATGTGAAGTTTCATGGGATTGTGCCAGGGCGACAAGCCTCCTCATTGGGAAGGATCACCCTGAAGGTCACCTTTGGTGGCACGGATAATTTTCGGACAGAAGACGTCTCTTTTGAGGTGGTTCCCTTCAGAAGCGCATACCATGCAATCTTTGGACGTCCGGCTTTCGCCAAATTTATGGCTCGGCCCTGCTACATATATAGCAAGCTGAAAATGCCGGGACCCAATGGGATCATCACAGTCAAGGGAGACTTCAAGAAAGCAAAGGAGTGTGAAGCCGCCAATGCCGTCCATGCTGAAGAAGAAATCTGCAAGGAAGAATTGGAGGATCTCAAGAAGACAATGAGTCCCGATGAGATGCCGGCAACTGAAAAGCCGTCCTCTAAAGTTGACTTGAGCTTCAAACTGAAGGATGATACCAAGAAAATCAAGCTCTCAAAGGATGATCCGACAAAGGAGGCCATCATCGGTGCCGGTCTTGACGACAAATAGGAAGGCGATCTCGTCAAGTTTCTCCGTGAGAACCGGGATATCTTTGCCTGGTCACCATCTGACATGCCAGGTGTCCCGAGGAAACTTGCCGAGCACTCCTTAAAAGTCAACAAGGACGCTAAGTGTCGGGGGGCAACCCCCGGATATGGGCAAGGCGTCGATATAAGGGTTGACTCGGAGTTGACCGGGTCACTGAAACCGACATAACTGTACCGGCTTACTCGGAGCTGACCGGGTCAAGACTAACCGACATATTGGTATGTCGGTCCACGGATGTTATATGTCGGATTATCCTTTGTTCTTCTTGTGTGCAGGGAAGGCAAAACCGAGTTATGAAGTATTCGGCATGCCTATGCCGGATAAGGAGGCTTTCTCGGGCCATGTTCAAGGCTCACGTCTTGTCCCTATAATCACGGGTCAGAAGCCGAGCCACTTGCACGATGGGACAAGGCCACTTGGCCAGAGTGATTGACCTCCATGCCGCTGACCGAAGCGGTGCCAGGGAACAGGGCGTTGGAGGAGACAGATGGGACGTGCCACGGCGCGGTGACGGAAGCGGTCAGAGGACCGTGCGTGGCTACAGTCCGGGCTACGCCAGCACTGATGTCAGCCCTAACTTGTGCCCTGGGCTTCCCTTTATAAGAAGCACCAGGGGCTCCTCTCACAGGACGGTTCGAGGGGAACGCATAGACACTTATCCATTTCCTTTGTAGCCAGAAAGAGAGCCAGAGAGCAGCGCCGAGACTCGGTAGGAGCTTGGAGCCAGTTGTTCGTCGCGTATAGCTCAAGGAGCAGCTTGTAATTCTGTAGTAATCCATATATACAGATCGGATAGGCAGGAGTAGGGGTGTTATCTCCTCACGAGAGCCCCGAACCTGGGTAAAATCATATGTGTTGAGTTCTTTGTGTGCGTGTTCGTGCGTACAAGCCCTCCCCGGGTGCCACCAGCGTCCATCAGCCCCACACATCAAGCCATCCTATGGCATCTGCCGTGACACCACCACGACAGTTGGCGCCCACCGTGGGGCCAGCAGTGGCGCTGGCTGGAGTTTTCATCCGGACGGGTTCTCTCATTGCGTCGGGTGAGCGCGTGGTTTGTGGCCTTGTCCACAGATTCCGCTCCCTCAACGTCATCAGCGACAACGCAGGCTGTTTCGGCAGCAGGCCACTGCCCCGGAACGGATGCCTCATCGACTTCGGCGCGCTCACGGTCTACGTCGCCACCGAGGTTCCTTGCTAGTTTCCTGAAAGGGTGCAGCTGGGAGTGGATCCACCCGCAGTCTGCGCAGCTCGCGGCCGGCGTACCGCTCGCCCCGCTAGTTGCGTGGAAGTCATGATGACCGCCCCGGGCGTCGGTGTCGGCAAGGCCATGGCGGGCGAGGCTGACCCCGGCACCAGGTCGGCAAGAACAGGGCGTCCACCCTTGGAGAAACCGGAGAACCGTGCGGCACAGGCCAGCACATCCAGCGTGCCGGTAATGCCGAGTCCTCTTCAGGACGCGATTCAGAAGCTGGCAACCCCAGTCGCACCAAGTGAAGATGTTGCTCTGACTCAGGCGGAGTTGGAGCAGCAGCGCCAGGAGATACTCCGAGAGGCTCAGGAGGTGGCCCGAGTCAGGCAGGAGTTCGACATATCAATGCGTGAGTATAACTCGGCTCACGGTTTTACTCCAGTAGCAAACCCAGTTAGTCGCATCGATGAAGTGCGTGCCCGAGGTAGAGACCTCAACGCAGAGATAGCTAGAGATGGTAGAACTAGATCTGCTAGAACTCCTAGTTACGTGTCGGCTGAAAAGCCGAGATACAGCACACCCGGAAAGAACCTTAGGGCGGTAGAGGCAGCCATAGCTGAGTTGGCCGGTCTATCCGGAGACGCTCGCTCTAGGCAGCAAGACCGAGTAAACGAGTTGGTGGCTGTCGCTAACCGACAGAATGAGGCCTACCGTAAGGCTAACCCGGATGCGGGTGGATCTCGGTTCCTTCACTCAAATGGTGGAGCAGGGGAAATGTCCAAGGGACAGGCCTCTTCGCCGTATGTCGGCAGGAGCAGAGGCCAGAGTGTGAACTCTGGCAAGAACAAGCAGATACAGGCGTATGATCCGGCTTATGCCGGAAAGCAAGTAGCCGAGCAAGGCAATGCCGGTCGGGGAAAACCAGGACCCGCCCAGGGTAGACAAGAAGCAAACCGAGTTATCCCGACAAATCAAGGCCAGCCACCTCGGCCCCCAGCACCAATTCCACCTCGTCCACGACATGGTGCCGAGTAAGCTGAACCGGCCGCCGACCGATATGATGATGGTTACTCGGCCATGGAGAGGGCTGGGTACACAAGATACAGAGACCTGGCGTCCGAGGGTGCACTTGGTGCAAGGCTGGGAACTCGCCAGTTACCGGCACACGATGTCCGGAATAAGCTTGACAGAATCTATCTGTCCGAGCTCCTGGAGGAGCAAGGCCCACCGGGTCCGGCATGTTTTGGACCTCGGATAATGAAGCAGGCACCTGTGCCGAATTTCCAGCTACCTCTGGGTGCCAAGATGTACGACGGCAGTACTAAGCCGGAGGACTGGCTGACAGATTATGTCACCGCTGTGCACATCGCCGGCGGAAGTCGCAGATGGGCAGTGCGGTATGTACCGCAAATGCTTGAAGGACCAGCTCGGATCTGGCTGAAAAACCTGGAGGAGGACAGCATTGACTGCTGGTTGGATTTCTCCGAAGCATTCGTCAGCAACTTCTCTAGCACATACAAGAGGCCGAATCGCCCTCAGCAGCTGTCTATGTGTCGGTAGAGAGAGGACGAAACCGACCGAGAGTACCTGACTCGGTGGAGCACGATCCGCAACTCCTGCGAAGGAGTGATCGAGTCGCAGGCCATTGCATGGTTTGCACAAGGGTGCCGACTTGGCTCCATGCTCTGGCAGAGACTCCAGAGAGAAATGCCGGCCACCTTGGCGGAGACAATCAAGATTGCTGATAGCTACGATTTGGGTGATCCGACACAGCCCTTACTGGCCCCGGTCGACAGAGACAGATCGGGTCGGTGAGGTGATCGTTCGGATTACCGAGGAAAGAGAAGAGAGGAGAGGCCGGATTACCGGTATGGGTCAGACCAGGTCGCTGCCATCGACCAAGATCAGATGGATGCCGGCAACAGCCAGAGACAGAAGAATGACGGTCCCGCGTGGGGCCAGAACTCGGAAGGAAGGAGGCCGTGGGACGGCGAAAAAAGACCGTGGAATGGCGAAAGGAAGCCATGGAACGGTGACAAGAGGCAGTGGGCTAACCCCAGTGGGACGATGCCGGATGATCCCTGCAGCTACCACACCAAGCACCCCAGCAGACCGGCTCAGCACTCGAACCGGAACTGCAGCCGGAACAGGCGCCCACGGGAGAACTCAGGTCCGGCGACTCGGCCCGCACCGCTCACGGGTGTGAACGCTATCCCGGTGAACGCCCAAGCAAGGCCTGAAGATGTCAACCAAGTGACCAACATGGCCAACACCAACAACAACTTCAACTACCCCGGCAACAACGCTGGCCCGAGTCGGCAAAATCAATACCGAGAGCCTCACCAGAGTTACATGGTCTTTGTGACCGAGCCCAATGACAAGCAGAGTCAGCACAGGCGTGCGATGGAGGTAAATGCCGTTATGCCGGCGGTGCCGAAATTCATGTACTGGTCCGAATATGAGATCAGCTGGAGCGTCAGGGACCATCCAAAGGTCATGCCCAACCCAGGAGGTTATGCTCTAGTGTTGGATCCGACATTCGTCGGGCCCAGCATCAATGTCAGGTTTTCCCGGGTCCTCGTTGACAACGGGAGCAGCATTAACATCATGTATCGGGATACCATGGTCAAACTCGGCATAACCGAGAATATGATGCAGCCCAGCCGAACCACTTTCCACGGCATCGTGCCGGGTGTTTCACATGCACCCATGGGCACGATTTGGGTTGATGTCGCCTTCGGTGACAAAAGCAACTGCCGGACTGAGAGTCTGCTGTTCGAGGTCGTGGATCTCGAGAGCCCGTATCATGCCTTACTCGGCAGGCCGGCACTCGCCAAGTTCATGGCGTCCACTCATGTGGCTTATCTGAAGATGAAACTTCCGGGTCCAAATGGTGTCATCACCATCTCGGGAGACTACAAGCGTTCCATGGAGTGCGCCTCAGCCGGGTCATCCCTGGCCGAATCACTGGTGATCGCCGCCGAGAAAAGGAGAATCCATGAGGTGGTGGCTCTGGCCCAGGCATCTCAGCTCGGTATGCCGAGTGTGGCCAACCCGCAGCAAACTACAACCTTCCAGGCGGCGAAGGAATCGAAGAAGATCGACATCGACGAGGCTAACCCGGACCGCTCCGTCATCATCGGTGCCGGGTTGGACAAGAAATAGGAAAGCGAGCTCATCAACTTCCTCCGTGAGAATCGGGATATCTTTGCATGGTCCAGTCAGGACTTGCCGGGTGTCCCGAGGGAGTTGGCTGAGCACTCTCTGCATGTCAGGCCAGATGCCAGACCCGTGAAGCAACCGACTCGGCGTCTCGCCGAAGAAAGAAGAAAGGCGGTGGGTGATGAGTTAGCCAAGTTACTCGCATCCAATGCTGTCGTGGAAGTAAAATACCCGGACTGGTTGGCTAACCCGGTCATGGTAGAGAAAAAGAAGGAAGACCTGGATGCGCCTACTGTCTGGCGCATGTGTATCGACTACACCCACCTGAACAAGGCTTGTCCTAAAGATCCTTTCCCGTTGCCCCGGATCGATCAGGTGATCGACTCCACGGCCGGATGTCAGCTGTTATCCTTTGTGGATGCCTACTCTGGTTTTCACCAGATCCCGTTAAACCCGGATGATCAAATAAAAACTGCTTTTATCACCCCGTACGGGGCTTATTGCTATCGTGTCATGTGTTTTGGTTCGAGAAATGCCGGCGCTACTTATCAGCGCTGTATGCAGAAATGTTTGCATGATCAGATAGGAAAAAATGTGCAGGTATATGTCGACGACATAGTCATAAAAACAAAAGAAAAACATACTCTGTTAGATGATCTCAGAGAAACATTCGCAAACCTGCGGAAATTCCGATTAAAACTCAATCCGGATAAGTGTACATTCGGTGTGCCGGCCGGAAAGTTACTCGGTTTCCTCGTGTCGAGCCGAGGTATCGAGGCGAATCCGACTAAGATCCGGGCAATAGAAAATATGAGGTTACCGAGATGCCTCCGAGATGTCCAGAAATTTACGGGTTGCCTTGCTTCCCTGAGTCGGTTTCTAGGTCGGCTGGGAGAAAAGGCCCTACCTTTGTACCAACTAATGAAAAAGTCTGATAGATTTAGCTGGACCCCGCAAGCGGAATCGGCCTTCCATGAGCTAAAAAAGATGTTGGCTACTGCGCCGATATTGGCTTCGCCATTACCGAGGAGAGCCCATGTTGCTTTACATTGCAGCCACCAACCGAGTCGTTAGTGTCGTTGTAGTGGTGGAACGAGAAGAAGGGGGAACCACCGTGCAGAGGCCGGTGTATTACCTGAGTGAGGTGCTCTCCACCTCGAAACAAAATTACCCACACTACCAAAAAATGACCTATGGTGTGTACCTGGCGGTCAAGAAACTGAAGCATTACTTCCAGGAGCATCCCATAACTGTTGTAAGTGCGGCCCCTGTGTCGGAAATCCTTGGCAACAAGGACGCCAGTGTCCGAGTCGCCAAATGGGCCATCGAACTTGCGGCTTATGCGCCGCAGTATGCAAGAAGAGATACCATCAAATCTCAAGCAGTGGCCGAGTTTCTGGTGGACTGGGCCGAGATGGAATATGAACCATCTCTGCCGGACTCCAATTACTAGAGGATGCACTTCGACGGGTCCAAAGTAAAAGAGGGCCTGGGTGCCGGCGTGGTTCTCACCTCGCCGAAGCGAGACCAGTTGAAATACGTGCTGCAAGTTCATTTCGCGGCATCCAACAATGTAGCAGAGTATGAAGCATTGATCACGGACTCAAGGTGGCCAAGGAAATCGGAATTCGCCGAATAATCTGCTATGGCGACTCGGATCTGGTGATTCAGCAAACCTCGGGCAACTGGGATGCCCTGGATGCCAACATGGCGGCATACCGGTTCCATGTCCAAAGATCTCGGGATTCTTTGATGGCTGCGAGTTCAATCACATCCAGCGGACCGAAAATGAAAGTGCAGACATGTTGTCCAAGATTGGGTCATATCGGCAAGCCATTCCACCCGGAGTGTCTCTGGAGCACCTGCACAAACCATCAATTAAGCCTTCACCCGAGTCAGACTCAATATTCATCCCGGGCAATCCGGAATCCGATGTCGTCCCGATGGACGTCGACGTCGGGAGCAAGCCGCTAAACCCGGGGACTGCTCCGCAGGACCCGGGGACTGCTCCGCAAGACCCGGAAACTTCCATGGATGTCGCGTGTGTTCTGTCGGACTCAAAAGCAGAGCTGGAAAATTGGAAGGCCGCTTGGCGAAACTCAGGAATCCTTTGGGAGGACTCGGGGACTCGTCAGCCTATGTCGGGTGTCGTTATGTCGGTGGAAGCCATGGAAGTCGATGAGCCTGAACTTGGCGCTTGTCCGGTACCGACATGGGCCCAACCCATCATGACATTCATGCTGGATGGCAGTTTACCGAGTAATGAGGTCTCGGCCAGGCAGATACAGAGACGATCCAAGTCATTCACCATCATCAACCGAGAGCTATACAAGAGAAGCGTGACCACAGTGCTTCAGCGGTGTGTCGAACCAGAGGAAGGAGAAAAGATCCTCCGAGATATTCACCAGGGAGAGTGCGGTCATCACGCCTCTTCCCGAGCCATTGTGTCCAAAGCATTCCGATATGGGTTTTATTGGCCGAGTGCTCTGCAGCAGGCAGAGGACATAGTGCGCAAGTGTGAAGGATGTCAGAGATTTGCAAACAAGATTCATATGCCGGCCTCAGCACTTAAAACCATTCCCATCACTTGGCCATTTGCAGTATGGTGTTTGGATATGGTGGGACCGTTCAAACCAGCCCGAGGTAACATGACTCACATCTTGGTGATGGTGGACAAGTTCACCAAATGGATCGAGGTAAAGCCAATAAGAAAGTGTGACGGCCGCACGGCTGTGTCGTTCTTGAAGGACATTATCCTGAGATATGGGCACCCACATAGCATCATCACTGATAACGGCACAAATTTCGCCGAGGGAGCCTTTGCTCGGTTCTGCCAAGAAAAGAGAATCCGGCTCGACCTGGCGTCGGTCGCGCATCCGCAGTCGAATGGGCAAGTGGAAAGATCAAATGCGCTGGTTTTATCCGGCATAAAACCCCGGCTAATCGAGCCACTGTTACGTGCTCCGGGGTGTTGGCTGGACGAGATCCCGACGGTATTGTGGAGTCTACGGACTACACCGAATCGCTCTACCGGCTATACGCCATTTTTCCTGGTCTACGGAGCAGAGGCAGTTCTGCCAACCGACATTGAGCATGACTCGCCGAGAGTTGCTTTGTATACCGAGTCAGAGGCAAGAGAAGCCCGAGAGAACGATGTCGATTTGCTCGAGGAAGCACGAGAGTTGGCATTGTCCAAGTCAGCAATATATCAGCAAAATCTCCGACGTACCACAGTCGGAAGGTGAATCCTCGCAAGTTCCGAGAAGGAGACCTCGTGCTTAGGCTTGTGCAGCGCACCGCCGGGATGCACAAATTGTCACCCTCCATGGGAGGGACCGTTTATCGTGAGTAAAGCTTTGAACAATGATGCCTATTATCTTATAGATGCTCAGAAACAGGTGAAGAACAGGATGGACCGATCCGGAGAGGAGACCAAACGCCCTTGGAATGTAGCTCTTCTCCGCCCTTTCTACTCTTAAGGACCCACTGTATGTATCTCGAAATTCAGGAAATGAAATGTCGGCGCCCCGAGAAGAGACTCGGGACTGCCCCGTTGAAAAAATCTGTGTTTATCTTTGTATTTATTTCGTTGTGTCGAATGGCTCTAAAAACTGTCTCACCGTGTCTGCAAGTATTGTGTGCTGTGTTCTCGTGATTTTGTGACTCGACTGCCAAAACACCGAAAATGGTAGGCAAGAGCAAAGATTACCAGGGGCGGTACACAAGAAAACCGACTCGGGGACTCGGTCCAGGAGCGATTCGGTTCCTTTTCTAAGTAGTGTGCTTGTGTCGGATGGCTCTAAAAACTGTGTCACCAGGTGGGTAAGTATTGTATGCTGTGTTCTCGTGATCTTGTGACTCGACTGCCTGACACCGAAAAGGTAGGCAAGAGCAAAGGTTATCAGGTGCAGTAAACAAGAAAACCGACTCGGGGACTCGATCCAGGAGCGATTCGGTTTCCTTTTTAATAAGCTTATGTCGGGTGGCCTTGGCTACTTTCCCAAGTTTCTAAGTACTGTATGCTGTACAACGGTCGTTTTGTGACTCGATTGCCAAATACACCAAGAATGGTAGGCAAGAGCAGAGATGGCAGATGTATAGTGAACAAGAAATTGAACTCGGGGACTCGGTTCAATGTGATCCGGCATACGGCTAAACTTGTTAAAAAACATGCAAAATAAAAAGTCAAGTACCAACCATAAAAAGTGCAAGGTATATATTACAACTGCACCAGGCATTTCGGGGATTTAACGAGTTGAGTTTTTTCTGAAACGTCTAGGCAGCAGCATCCGAGGTTTTTTCTGCAGAAGGAGAGGCTGGAGTCTCGGTTGCGGTTCCCCGGCTGTGGACTCGGTAGCAGTGCCGGTGGCTGACTCGGGCGGAGTGTCGGCCTCGATTTCTTCGTCGACGGCCTCTTCTTCGTCTTCTTCTCCGCTCTCTCATTCAGCCGGGATCTCCTCGGGTTGGGGAACCGGTCGCCAGCAACAAAGGAGTGCACCGGGGCATACTGGATAAGGGAATGAGCAAATTCTTGGCGACGTTGAATATGATCCGGATCAGTGAGCCACTTTGACCCGTCGCGCAGAGTCTTGAGCTTGTCGAGATCGAGCTTCTCGTACCAGGATAGCACGTACATCATCACCTCGTCTGCGCCGACTCGGGCGGCGGATGATCGCCAGTCATCAAGCCTTGCCTCGGAGGCCAGCAGGCACGTGGCCAGCTCATCAACAACCAGAGGGGCCTCACACCCGGGCCACAGAACGTTGTAAGCTCGGATGGCAGCGGTGAGGAGGTTCATTCCGATTGACCTCATTGGGACCAAGCGAGCCTTCAGCGCCACCAGGTCGGCATCCATGTCCCACTCGGACGAGATTGGGCCACCTCGGATCTTCGCGAACCGGTGATCCGCAGCACTCTTGTCCGCAGCAGCCTTTGTGTGGGGGAAGCGCTCTGAGTAGGGAATGTCTAGCGCCAAAATAGGTTACAGATGAAGAAAGATGCTAGAAGGAATAAAAGAAGAAGGGGAGGGGGCTCACTATCCATCTCGGAGTTGATCTTGGAGATGTCCACCAGCCACTGTGCGATCTTGGCCTTCAGAGTTTGAAGCTCGCTCTCGGCCGAGGTAGCCTCAGACTTGGATTCGGCAAGCGACTGCTTGAGTTTCGAGTTTCCTCGACCGGAGCCGCTTTCCTCGGCAGCGCTCTTTTCCGACTCGGCGGCTCGACTCCGAGTTTCCTCCAGCTCGGCCTTCAGCCGGGACACCTCCTCCTGTCCTTTCGTTAGCTCGGCCTGGTGAGCAAGCTCGCGCTCCTTATGTGCGGCTGTGCCGAGGTAACAGTGTTAGAATGAGGCAAATTGGTGCAAGTATAAGTTGGAAGGCGAAAGTATGGCTTACACTCGATTTCCGAGATCCGTTTCTCCAAGCCTTCAACCTTGAGTGCCGAATCAGACACCTGGTCCAACTTGGCCCGGAGCAGCTTGAACTTGTTGGAAAGCACCTTATGTTCCAGCAGCAACTTGCGGTGTATTTGTGTCCGCTTGGTCATGCAAGACTGAAAAGAAGAAATGTCAGTATGGTTGATGAAGATTCAGGCCGAGTTACCCTCACTCAACCGAGTCATCCTTACTCGGCCAAGCTCAGTCACTCAACCCGAATCTCGGGGACTGGGGATAGATGTATCTACATTAAAGAAAGCATAACCGAGTTATCTTGACTCGGCACCACTTACCGCAGTTGCTTGTTCGGCCGTGAGGAGAGCAGTTTTGGCTGCGGCCATCTTTTGGGCCACCAGACTCGGTCCCGCCGGATGCTCCGAGATGATTTGGCCTGCTGGTGACCTCGAGCTCACTTCGCTCAGGTCGGCAGCGTTCCAGTCCGTGTGATAATGCTCAAGGGAGCCCAGACTTTGCCCGCTCGAGGTTTTTAAGGGCCCAAACCCCCAACTAACTGCAGAGGTCTGGGCGCTGGTCATCGCTGTGGCCGATCCGGACGGTTCTTGGAGAACTATTTGGCGCTCCGGGTTAGGTGGCAGTTCCTTGGCAGCGGTGGCTTTCTCCGGAGCTTTCCCGGTTGCAGTGACGTTTTCCCGGCCACGGTGGGTGCAGCTCGGTCTGCTGCTGTTCCGGCCGTGCCGGGTGCAGTTTTCTTCGGCGGAAATTTCCCGGCCGTAGCGGGCGCGGGTGCTTTCTGTTTCTGATGCTGCTGCTGCTTCGGAGGAGGCTGTGGCACTTGTGTCGGAGCTGGCTGTGCTGCGGTTGCGGCTGCGGTATCTCTTGTTCGGTTGTGTTGCTGTTGCGGTTGCTGTTGCTGTTGCGTTGCTGTTGCTGTTGCTGTTGTTGTGGCTGTGGCGTTTCTTGCTGCGGCTGACTCGGATGTGCCGAGTCTTCTGGGGCCGCAGTCTTCTCTATTTCGGGGGCCGACGTGCTGGCCCCGAGATCCATGGTGAGGTCGGTCGCTTCCGACTCGGTATCTCCAGTTCCGGATCCCGGAACCGTTGGAGGCACTGTCGGGCTGGTCCGTGGCGGACTCGGCAGGCTTGTGTCCGGCTGAGGCGGCGTCGGAGTCCTAACAGGAACCGAGTCTGTGGGCTCGGTTGGAATCTCCAGAGGAGTGGAGCTGCAAAGCAAAGAAGCAAAGTGTGTTGTCAGAAGGAGAAAAGTGTGGTCGATCATAAAAAGTTTATGTCGGTAAGAGGGGAGTCTTACCCCTTAGTGACTGGGCGCTCGCGGCGCTTCGCCGCAGTCTTTACTCGCTGCTTCTTCTTCGGGGGCGCCGGATGTTCCGGCACCGGCGGACGCAGCTGCCGGGCGTTTCCGAACTGCGCCCTTGGTCCCACGGCGAGGGGCTCCACCTCGAGCACCTGGTCGTCCGCGTCAGCTGGGGGCGAGCACACCGGGTAAGCAACGAAACCGGGAGAGGATCTTCTACCTCTAGAATCCGACAGTCGTCATCATCATCCGACCAATCTCGGACGCGAGCCTTACCAGTGACAGGAACTGAGCCGACATCAGGGATCGGCATGTTGTCTTCATTATCCGGGTCCTCCGAGTCAGCTTCGACCCGGTCTGGACCCCATTTGGCAGCAGGATCCGGTCCGTCCTCCCTCTGCTGCCGCCCGAATCTCTGTACGATGGAAACAGAGAAAGATTAAGGCCGAGGGAAAAAAGAGGAACCGACCTAAGAGTTACGTGCCGACAGAAAAGTTGTGTCGGCACAAGTCATTTACCTGGGGCGGAGGGTTGCTCCGGTTGTGAGGTTCTTTACCCCACTCCCACGTCTCCGTCATCCTCGTCCGAGCTATGGCCTTGACCCGCTGCCGGATCTGGGCCTTGGTCAGCTCGACCGTGCTTATCCGGGTCGGATCAAGAGGGCCACTCATGTGGCAAATCTTGTGGACTCGGCGCTGAAGGGGTGAGACCCGGCGGCTAATGAATGTCGCCAACAGATCGTCAGCAGTCAATCCTTCTGCTCGGAGTTGTCCCACGACTTCATGGATCTGGTTGACCTCGACCTCTTGGTCGGTTGGATTGTACCCCCAATTGAGTTGCGCTGTAGGGGGGCCGATGACGAAATTCGGCAAGTTGATCTTATCGACGTCGGTCGAATTCTTGACATAGAAAAAGGAGCGCTGCCATTTCCGGCATGACTCCAAGCCGTTGATCCGGGGGAAGATTGAGCCGCGCCGAGGTGTGACCGTGGCGGCCCCACACTGGGTCATCATCTTGGGGGCGGCCGGGTCAGCAGGATTCGGAACAACCTGCTTCCGGAAGGAGAAGTACTTTGACCACGCGCGGACGGAGGCCTTGAGACCGAGATAACCCTCGGTGAAGGAGACGAAGGAGGATAAGGTGGTGATGGCGTTTGCGGGTAAGTGATGAGGTTGGAGACCGAAACTGTCGAGGAAGTTTCGGAAGAACACGCTGGCGGGCAATCCGAATCCCCGCTCGAAGTGCGCGACGAAGACGACACGTTCGCCTTCCTTGAGACTCGGCGTGTGGTCTCGGTGCCGGGCATTCGGCACTCTACTCCGGGCGGGATCCGTCGAGTCCGGACTAGCCAATCTAGCTCGGCTCGTCCGACATCGGAACCTTCCCACGAGGCCCGAGTGGATCCCTCCACTGAGGTTTCTTCAACCGAGTCGATCACCTCGAGGGCGGCGTCGTCCGACATATCGGCGAGGGATACCGAGATCTGCAAAAAGGTTCACCTTCTGTGAGGTGTGTGCCGTAGTGAAAATAGAAAGAAAAAGGAAGGAAAATACGCGAAGAGGCGAACAAGTGCTAGATCCAGAGGAGGCAAAGAAGAAGAAAAGAAAGGCTATGGCGGCTAACCCGCCGGCGGCCCACCGCAACCGCGGCTGCGAGGTCACCGGCGGCGCGCGATGCGTCGCCGCGGTGAAGAACAAGGGCAAGAACAAGAACAAGAACAAGTGAAGAAAAAAGGGATGCCGTAGATGCAGGGCGCCAATGCGCAAAAGGGGAAGAGGAGAAAACCTTACCGCGGTGTCGTGGTGTGCGACGGCGGCGCTGTGCGTCGGGGGCGTCGGCGTCCGGCGGCTCGTCGGCGTGCGCGGACCTGTGCGTGCGGCGGAGGCGGCGAGCTCTGTGTCGCTGATGCTCTGTGCGCAGGGAGAACGAGGAAGACAAGGAAAAGAGGAAGTGAATGCGGGGAAGGGGAAAAGATTTGCCCCGCTCCCCCTATTTATTTACGGGGAGGAGATCGCGTGCGGGATCTACTGCGCACGATCTCGTAACGGACGGGAGTTACGGCCCCACGATCTGTGGCACGATTCCCCTTGCGGCTTAACTGCCGCACGATCTGCCCCACGATGGGCCACAGGAGGCCAACGGTCTAAGGGCGGTACACGCGATCGGGCGAGACCCGAGGCGACGCACGCACGGTCAAGGGCGCACTCAAGTGCTTACGTGGGCACAGTGGCCAAGCGACCGACGTCACACAGGTGGCACGCATGCCTGTGGCACGTCCATCCGTGCACAAGACCGAGGCGTCAGGCAGAGATGCTCTGCCACGTAGGGAACCGACGACTCGGAGGAGTCATGGGGTTTCATCCCGTAAGTCGGAATGATCCGACGCAATATGAGATATCAAGTTGGGATACATAGTGTTTTCCGACATACGAGTGTCGCCGGCATATGTTATGTCGGAGATCAACTAAGGATGCTGATTTCGGGGTAAACCTGCCGTGGCCCTCCATCCGAGGCTGCAGGACCGCGCCAGCTTCGGGGACTAATGTCGGGGGGCAACCCCCGGATATGGGCAAGCGTCGATCTAAGGGTTGACTCGGAGCTGACCAGGTCAAGACTAACTGACATATTGGTATGTCGGTCCACGGATGTTATATGTCGGATTATCCTTTGTTCTTCTTGTGTGCAGGGAAGGCAAAACCGAGTTATGAAGTATTCGGCATGCCTATGCCGGATAAGGAGGCTTACTCGGGCCATGGTCAAGACTCACGTCTTGTCCCTACAATCACGGGTCAGAAGCCGAGCAACTTGCACGATGGGACGAGGCCACTTGGCCTGAGAGTGACATGCTTCCACGCCGCTGACCGAAGCGGTGCCAGGGAACAGGGCGTTGGAGGAGACAGATGGGACGTGCCACGGCGGGTGACGAAAGCGGTCAGAGGACCGGGCGTGGCTACAGTCCGGGCTACGACAGCACTGATGTCAGGCCTAACTTGTGCCCTGGGCTTCCCTTTATAAGAAGCACCAGGGGCTCCTCTCACAGGACGGTTCGGGGGGAACGCATAGACACTGATCCATTTCCTTTGTAGCCAGAAAGAGAGCCAGAGTGCAGCGCCGAGACTCGGTAGGAGCTTGGAGCCAGTTGTTCGTCGCGTATAGCTCAAGGAGCAGCTTGTAATACCGTGGTGATCCATATATACAGATCGGATAGGCAGGAGTAGGGGAGTAGGGGTGTTATCTCCTCACGAGAGCCCCGAACCTGGGTAAAATCGTGTGTGTTGAGTTCTTTGTGTGCGTGTTCGTGCGTACAAGCCCTCCCCGGGTGCCACCAGCGTCCATCGGCCCCACACATCAAGCCATCCTATGGCATCTGCCGTGACACCACCACGACAGTCTGCAATGTGCCAGTTTGTTCCACAAGTCTCGGTTTCTTGACTATACGTGAAAGCGATGTCTGAGCTTATGGCATGATCGAGGTGTTGTGTGCCGATGATCCATACCGAACACCTGCCAATGAGTTTTGGCCTGGGATTGGTAAACCCAGTAACCCTCGATTGTGTAGCATGACCGGTTACACAACGTTTCACTGTATAGTTCTGGTGTCGGGTGTGCTATAATTTGGTATCAGAGCAGGACTGCCTGTAGGAAACCCTTTCTATTGGTCGATGTCGAGTCTAGTTGAAAATTATTTATGACCTAAAAATGAGTTGTGAAAACCTTCTTAGGATTCTGTTTACTCCTCATCCAACTCGCTCTACTCTGATTCTTATCTCTATTTGTTTTGAGATTGGTGTCTAAGTTTAGGTTCTCGGGGTTTGGGTTCTTACCGTCTAGTTATGTATCGAGTCCGTTGTATCTGTATGACATCGCCGCGATGACGTGATGTCACCGTGTTGACTAAATCTGTTTTGTGCTAGAGCTATCTAATTCTCCATATCTGTAAGGACTCAAATGATCTATCCTAACTGTTCAGAATTGATTACTAACTATGTCCTTGTTCCAAATCTTCAGAATGGCTCCCACCCGTCGTGGTAACCTATGCACCGCCGCCACCCTCAATGGCGGAGGTCCTTATGGCCATCGAGGAGAACCGGCTGCGAAATGAGCGTCTGCTAGAGCAGCTGGTGCAGCAAGGGGCCAGGAGGAACAATGACTGCAACACTCTCACCGAGTTCTTACGGTCCCAACCTCCTACTTTCACCGAAGCTAAGGAGCCGCTTGATGCGGATGATTGGCTTCGGGCTCTAGAGCGCAAGTTTGCCGCTCTTCATGTTCCGGTGGAGGAACAAGTCAACTTCGCCACCTACCTGCTGAATGGAGCCGCCGGCTCCTGGTGGGAGAGCCACGTGGCAATGTTTGTCGCGGGCCATGTCTTCACTTGGGAGGATTTTCGCGCCGCTTTTCGTGCGGCGTACATCCCCAAGCCCATCATGGAGCTCAAGAGGAGGGAGTTCCTGGATCTAACCCAGGGACACATGGACGTCCAAGCCTATGGGCGGGAGTTCAACCACCTCTCGCGTTACGCCCCTCGGGACGTGACAAATGATGAGGACAAGCAATACCTCTTCCGCAAGGGGCTCGCGCTTCGTCTCCGATACGAGCTCCTACCCTTCAAGTTCACCTCCTACCAGGAGCTCTACAACCAGGCTCTCACTATGGAGCAGGGTAGGAAGGAGCTGGAGGCTTCCAAGAGGCCAGTTTCCACCGACAACTAGAGCTCCTCTTCTTCTGAGGGCAAGAAGTGCCGGGTATTTGTGCCCTTCAACGCCGTGCCTAAGGCACCCTTCACGCCAAAGCCTTCTGGGTTTAGGCCACCTCCGCCTCGCCTAGCTACCTCGACCTTGGGTGCGGCTGGGAGTGGCCTTCGCCCTCAGCTGCCTCCACCACCACCAAGGCTCACTTGCTTCGCTTGTGGCGAGCCGGGGCACTACTCCAGGGAGTGCCCTCAGAAGGCACCAGCACCGGCTCCCTCTACCCCAGCCGCCAAGGCTACCACCGTCAGTTGTGGCCGCCTGGATCACGTCTCGGCTGAAGGCGTTGAGGAGGACCCCGGAGTTCTCATGGGTACGCTTCGAATCAATGATTACCCTGCTTCAGTCTTGTTTGATTCTGGAGCATCGCATTCATTCATATCAATAGCTTTTGCACACAACCATCAAATTCCATTTGTGAACATGGGCTCCCCGTTAGTGGTGAAGACCCCAGGCTCTAGTTGGCACACAAAATGGGTTGCTCCGGAAGTCCAGATTACCATAGGATATTGGTCTTTCTAGTTCCAGCTGATAGCTCTGAAGTCAGATGGGCTAGATGTAATTCTGGGGATGGATTGGTTAGTCAAATATCAGGCCAACCTGGACTGTGCTGCCAAGTCTATCACCGTGATCCACCCAACCGTCGGGCTGGTGAGTTATTGGTCACCCTTGTCCGCAATTCCCTCCGCTGCCACTCCTCTCTCACCGGAGAATAGCTTATGTTTCCTGGAAGGAACCACCCCGCCTAAAATGCATGAAGTTGCTGTGGTGTGTGATTTCCCCAATGTTTTTCCGAAGGAATTGCCCGGTATGCCACCTGATCGCAGCGTGGAGTTTGTGATTGAGTTGGTTCCGGGAACCGCCCCAGTTTCCAAAAGGCCCTACCGCATGCCAACGGAAGAGCTATCTGAATTAAAGAAGCAACTTGATGAGGTGCTAGAGAAGGAATTCATCCGGCCGAGTAGCTCACCTTGGGGCTGCCCGGTCATTTTTGTCAAGAAGAGGGATACAAATGTTCCTCGTCTGGTTGTTGATTACCGCCCTCTGAATGCGGTGACCATCAAGAACAAGTATCCAATTCCCAGAATAACCGAATTGTTCGATCAATTAGCTGGTGCAACGGTATTCTCCAAGATGGATCTGAGGTCAGGCTACCATCAGATTAAATCCGAAAGGAGGATATTCCGAAGACGGCTTTCACTACCCGCTATGGGTTATATGAGTACACCGTCATGTCCTTCGGCCTCACAAATGCTCCGGCTACATTCATGAGGATGATGAACTCCATCTTCCACGAGTACCTCGACAAGTTTGTCATCATTTACATCGATGACATCCTTGTCTACTCCAAAACCGAAGACGAACATGTTGAGCATCTTCGGTTAGTCCTGACCAAGCTTCGTGATCACCGCCTCTATGCCAAGTTCTCCAAGTGTGAGTTTTGGCTAAAGGAGCTCATTTTCCTCGGTCACGTGGTGTCAGCTGCTGGAGTAGCAGTGATACCGAACAAAATTCAGGCAATCCTGGATTGGCCAACCGCCAAGTCCGCCAAAGATAACCGAAGCTTCCTTGGGTTGGCGGGTTATTACGGCCGATTCATCGAGGGCTTTTCCAAGATATCCAAGGCATTGACTGACCTCCTCAAGAAGAACAAACAATTTGTGTGGTCAGACAAGGCTGAAGAGAGTTTCCAAACCCTCAAGGTCAAGCTCACCACCACTCCGGTGCTTGTCCTTCCCGACACGACAAAGACTTTGTCGTCTATTGTGATGGATCACTCCAGGGCTTGGGCTGTTGTTTTGATGCAAGAGGGCCATGTTGTCGCTTATGCTTCCCGTCAACTCAAGCCACATGAGCAAAATTATCCAACCCATGATTTGGAGCTTGCCGACGTGGTACATGCTCTGAAACAATGGAGGCCCTACCTCTTGGGCAACCGTTGCGAGATCTACTCCGACCATCAAAGCTTAAAATATCTCTTCACCCAGCCGGATCTGAACTTGAGGCAGAGGAGATGGCTGGAATTGATTAAAGATTATGATGTGACCCTCAATTATCAACCCGGCAAGGCAAATGTCGTGGCCGATGCTTTGAGTCGCAAGGCCTATTGCAACACCGTGATGGTGGAAAAGGCCAACCGGCTCTCCACGAGGAATTTGCTAGGTTGAATCTGGAGATTGTTCCCTCCGGTTATCTAGCTAACCTCGAGATCAAATCCACTCTTGAGGATGAAATCAAGGCCGCCCAGCAACATGATGCTGGCATCCGCAAGATCAAAAAGAATATTGCAAGTGGGAAGGCCAAATGTTTCTCCGTTGATGATTCCGGTGTGGTCTATTTTGGGGACCGCCTTGTGGTGCCCAAAAGGGGAAATACCAAGCAATTGATACTCCAAGAAGCCCATGAATCTCCTATATCCATCCATCCCGGTAGCACAAAAATGTACCAAGACCTCCGCCCCAAATTCTGGTGGACCCGCATGAAGCGGGAGATTGCCAAATATGTTGCTGAATGCGACGTTTGTCGCCGAGTGAAGGCTGAACATCAAAGACCAGCCGGTACCCTTCGCCCCATAGCCATCCCTGAGTGGAAGTGGGATGAAGTTGGCATGGATTTCATCACCGGCTTTCCGAGGTCACAAAAGGGCAACAATGCCATATGGGTCGTCATCGACCGCCTATCCAAGGTAGCCCATTTCCTTCCGGTTCGCGAGGACATAAATGCAAAGCAATTGGCTGAGTTATATGTTGCCCGCATTGTTCCTCTCCACGATGTTCCAATGAGGATCATCTCAGACCGTGGGAGCCTATTCGTATCCAGATTCTGGCAGACTTTCCAAAATGCTATGGGAACCCGCCTCAACTTCAGCACCGCCTATCATCCTCAAACTGATGGTCAAACAGAGAGGGTGAACCAAGTTCTTGAGGATATGCTTTGGGCTTGTGTTATCTCCTTCCGCAAGGGTTGGGAAAAGTACCTCCCTCTCGCCGAGTTCTCCTACAACAATAGCTACCAAGCCAGTTTGCAAATGGCTCCCTTTGAGGTTCTATATGGGAGAAAATGCCGGACTCCTCTCAATTGGTCTGAAACCGGAGAGAGGCCACTCTTCGGTCCGGATGTGATCAATGAAGCTGAAGAGAAAGTCCGTGTCATTCGGGATAATCTCAAGGCTGCTCAATCCCGTCAGAAAAGCTACTATGACAAGAACCATCAAGAGGTCCACTATGAAATTGGTGACAAGGTCAATCTTCGAGTTTCTCCTCTCCGAGGCGTTCGTCGCTTCGGAATCAAGGGCAAATTGGCACCTCGCTATGTTGGCCCTTTCACCGTCCTAGCCAAGCGAGGAGATCTCTCCTATCAACTTGAGTTGCCTTCCAACTTCCCGGATGTGCATGATGTGTTCCATGTCTCCCAACTCCGTCGTTGCTTCAAGGATCCAATCCGTGGGGTTGATCATGAGGCATTGGACATTCAAGAGGATTTGACCTATCGCGAGCATCCTATCCGCATCTTGGATGAAGCGGAGAGGAAAACCCGCAACAAGACCATCAAGTTCCTCAAAATTCAATGGTCTAACCATTCCGAGGAAGAAGCCACATGGGAGCGAGAAACTAGTCTTCGTCAGGAATACCCCGCCTTCTTCACTCAAGCCTAGAATCTCGAGACGAGATTCCTGTAAGGGGGGTAGAATTGTAACAGCCCCAACTTGGTAATGAAAAATACGAAGAATTTTTCCACTTTTTGTTCCATGTTTGCATCATAGCATCCATATGCATTTGCCATTTCAACTTTCACTTGGAAACAAATTGAAATGGGGAGGCAAACTTCCCAACATCCAAACCAATGCAAATGGTCAACTTAGCAAACCAAATCATTCTTGGACTTCCAAATGGTTTAGGAAGTTCCAAGTTTACTTTTTGAAACCAACTCTAAATTTCCATCAATTGAGAACTAGTTATGAAAATTCAAATTGGCTTAATTCAATCTCTATTTTTGAAACCAAGATAAACATTCCAAAAATTCAAACTAAAATCATGAGGAGCATCAATGTTATTGTTAGAGCCTCCATGAATATTTTCATTATTTTTGGAAATGTTTAAGTGCTTCAATTAAATACAATTTGGAAATTGTCAAATCTACTTTAAATTAAAAGCTGTGAACAATTGTTGCCCAAAACATTTTATTTTGGACCACCAATTTTTCTGGAGGTTCACAAGGTTAATTGGAGCCTCTATGAATTTTTACAGATTTTATAAAAATGTCCTGGTGCCCCTATAAAATCGCCAAGGTTTGCTCTTGGACCTGTTTGTAATTAGAGAAATTTTAGGCAGGGGGGTTTCTGTAAAATTTTCATCCCCTTCCTCCACTGTGGCGACAGGGCCGGCGCCCATGCCGCCCTGCCGGCCATGCCGCCGAGCCCCACGCTCCACCTGCTCCCCATGGAGGTCAAGGCGTCGCCCACGACGCCCTGGTTGTCACCGCCCCCTTCTTCCCCTTTCCCCTGCTCCCTTTTTCTCTCCCCCGAGCTCTCCCTGCCGCCGCCGCTCGCTCCGCTTGCCGCCGCCGCCTGGCGCCGCGCCGCGCGGATCGAGGAGCACCGCAAGCTCCACCGTCGTTTTCCCTTGCTCCACGACCGAGGAATCGAACCCGGAGGGCCGAAGCTCAACGCAATCGTCCTCGCCCCACCCCGCCTCGGCCGCGTCACCGCCGGCCGTTTCCCCGGCGAATCCGCCCGCCCCTGCGCGCCCGGCCTGGGCCGGCAGCCTCGGCCACTGGACTACAAGTAGGTTCGACGAGAACCGAAGATGAGATGTTACTCCCTTATCCCCTTTATGAAAAATATTCTGAATAGACCATGCCTTGTGTCTTTTTATATCTTTTATATGAAAATTTAGCTTTAAGCAAAATAGCTACTTTATACAGCTTTAGAGACTCCGTCAGCATTGGGCCTATATCGCCCTACTAAACTTACGAGCACGTCGTACTCGGTCTCTCTTTGCTGCCTTTATATTTGTATTTCAGAGGAGGACGACACCGAGCAGCTTGGTGGGTTCTTCGTGGACGTCGACTAGTAGTCCGGGGTTCCCAGGTGGCAGCTTGGGACCTTGTAGCAAGTTGGCTGGGTTTATTTATGTGTAGGCTTCTTAGGCCCTATATTTGGATCTTGTTGTACTAGACAGCACTACTTCGCTTCCGCTTGATGAATTGATGGTCTGTGACCTTTTGATGTGTAATATTTATATCTTTCTCATATATGAGTTGCTATATGAGTTTTGTGTCGTAAAGTCTGCAATGTGCCAGTTTGTTTCACAAGTCTCGGTCTCTTTACTATACGTGAAAGCGATGTCTGAGCTTATGGCATGATCGAGGTGTTGTGTGTCGATGATCCATTCCGAGCACACCTACCAATGAGTTTTGGCCTGGGATTAGTAAACCCAGTAACCCTCGATTGTATAGCATAACCAGTTACACAACGTTTCACTGTATAGTTCTGGGGTCGGAGCGCTACATCGGTGGCCTCTTAAAGCGCCCCTTCAACTTGTATATATACCGAATTGATCAATGGAAAGAACACTTGATTCATTCAGTCTCTCGCTCTCTACTTTTCACTTGTAACAAGGGCAACGACAGCTGATGATTGCACCCAAAGGCAGTACTCGCTCTTTTTCAGTTCGTGGTTCAACCCATACTGCCTGTAAAAAAAAATACATGGCTTGCTGCCACGGACCAACTAACAAATAAAAATCTTGAAGGCGAGCAAAAACATAAGGTGTTCTCAAATCTAAATAAAGGTGTAACCATTATTTTCTTGTTATACAGGTGTCAACTATGTTCTTTGCTCTAAAAAATATAACTACACCGAATCTCAAAAAGTAGTTTACCGACACCATGCTTATTTGAGACATTACAAATTAGCTGCCTGTTAAATAGACGGCTGATACACAAAATCCGAAGTATTTAGAGTTACACGACCATCAATATTAAGTTACAGGCAGCCCGGCTGAGCTGACAACAGAAAGTAATAACAAAATAATGACCATTTACAACGAAAGGGTAAGCATCATCCTGTCATCTCCACACTGTGTTGTAGTGGTTAAGGAAAAATCGGAAGTCCGGATGATGAACTTGCCGACTCTGAAGCCAGTCATCAGCCGCCTGCATTAGGGAGGCAGCAAGCTCCTTCTGCTGAGGGCTGTCCGATGACCAAATAGAACTCCGCAATTTGTACGGTGCCAGTCCAAAGACAGGCAGTGTTAGTTTACCAGCTACATTCATGCAGCAGTTGATGCCCCCAAAACTCGGGCATGCAGGGGTTCTAGGATCAGTATCTGCAGGGAAAACATGTATCATTCAAGGAATCAATGAGGAAAAGCTCATGGAATTACATTGAAAAGAAGGGAGACCAACTTGATATTAAAGAAAAAAGAGTACATACTCTTGGTAGGTGTAGCTAAGTAATGAAATGTCAAGAAACATGCATCGAGGTCCTTGAGAGTTGGTCCAGTCGGGATTCTATATATGGGGTACCTGCAATTGTAAGCCCCAGGGTGAAACCAATCGTAGAATCGTAGCAAAACTCTGTTGCTGGTATTGCTCCTCTACACAAGTTGTCTTAACTGAGATTCAGCAACCCTTTAGAGCAGTCGATGCAACCATTACAACTGTGGTGGGAGTCCTTTGTTTGGGCAGCACATGGTGCACCAGAAGACTGGCTATTGCAAGGTTAGCATTCTATCTCTCTCTATTATTGATTGGTTAGCATTCTATTTCATATGAATATTGACATTGCAAACCAAGGGCTGCGTGCTGGCTCTCATTTAACCCAATCAAAAAGAAAATCAGCTCACAACATATGTAGAATACCAGATACTTCCACTGAAAACATGTCACCATAAACTAAGTGAGAGAAGCTGCGGTGTTAGGGATGTACCATGCAACAGACATCCAGCTGGTTGGCAGCAGGTCACAGCTTCTGAATGTCTTTAAATCCGGAAACTTACTTGCAAGAATCGATATCTGAAGCAGCATGTAGAATAAGCATCAACAAGTAGGGTATGTGTGGACATCATTTCCTACTGACATGTGAAGAAAGAAGCTTGCCTTGTCTGTTAAAGGTTCTCTACCATAAGGTGGATCTCTCTCCAGGTACTCGAATACTGGACTAGTGGATGGTGAATGCACTTCACCATCGTCCCTTTGAAAGCCACCATTCTCAAGTCGAC
>QRDG01001356.1:0-92788 GCA_012064385.1 Puccinellia tenuiflora
AACTTTAGACCTGTTACAGCGCGAGCCCCCGAGTGCGTCGAGTGGCGGCCGAGGATTTTGGGTGATGCCTGTTAGGCGCAGCACCCGAGTGGTTCGAGTGGCGGCCTAGGCTAACTTTAGACCTGTACAGAGCGAGCCCCCGAGTGCGTCCGAGTGGCGGCCGAGGATTTTTGGGTGATGCCTGTTAGGCGCAGCACCCCGAGTGGTTCGAGTGGCGGCCTAGGCTAACTTTAGACCTGTACAGCGCAAGCCCCCGAGTGCGGCGAGTGGCGGCCGAGGATTTGGTGATGCCTGTTAGGGCGCAGCACCCGAGTGGTTCGAGTGGCGGCCTAGGCTAACTTTAGACCTGTACAGCGCAGCCCCCGAGTGCGTCGAGTGGCGGCCGAGGATTTTTGGGTGATGCCTGTTAGGCGCAGCCCCCGAGTGGTCGAGTGGCGGCCTAGGCTAACTTTAGACCTGTACAGCGCAAGCCCCCGAGTGGTTCGAGCGGCGGGTAGTAAGCCAGTGCTGCTTGCGCTGGGTTGGCGAGAGGAGCTGGGGTGCGTTGATTGCCAGCTGTCCCGCGACTGGTTGTCCCGCGGGTGATGCTTGATGAACCTGCTGCCCGTCCGTAGCAAGTACGCGCGTGAAGGCCCTGGCCAGCCGTTGCGCCTTCTTGCAGTCCTTCAACAGGTGTCGGGATCCCCACTTGCCTGTTTTCCGGTCCTTGAACATATGGTGCCTGCAGGGTTGCTGTAGCTCTTCCTCATCCGTGAGTATGCGTCTGCGCCACTCGCGCTTGCGACTTCCATCTCCGCGGTAGCCGCTGTCACACCTTGGTTGTATCCTCTATCATTGCCACCGCCTTGGCTATATCCTATCATTGCCACCGCCTTGGCTATATCCTCTATCATTGCCACCGCCTTGGCTATATCCTCTATCATTCTCACGGGGGTTTCGAATCCCGCCGCTACTAACTCTATTGAGTCGTGGCCGATAAAGCGTGGTTTCTTTTTCAGTCGACCCTCTCGCCAGTTGCTGGGTGGGGATCTGGCATTGAGTCACGGACGGAGTCTTCCCCATCTGCCATTGGTTGGCGATCTGCATGAGGTCTATCATATTCTTCGGCCTGAGCCTACCAAGTTCTTCGCGAAAGGTCGCGGCGGGTGAGGCCGTAATGAATGCATCCATGACTCTGTCCTCCGAGGTGGCTCCATCCATGGTGTTGCGACGGGTCCACCGTTGGATGTACGAACGGAGTCGCTCCTCATGGCCCTGTTTGCAAGCTTGGAGCTCGATGAGGGTGGTTGGCCTTGCGAAGTTCCCAGGAAACCTTTTATGAATGCAGTCCTGAATTCCTCCCAGTCCTGAAGGCGTCCTTCGGCTGCGTGTTGAGCCACCCGCGGGCGGACCCGTGAGCATCAGCTGGATGTATTGCATGGCGGTAGTCGAATTACCACCTTGGCAGCTGCATGCAATGAGGTAGTCGTCCAGCCAATCCTGCGGGTGCTGCTTTCCGTCGTACTTTTGTGTCTCCGCGTCAGCTTGAAGCCTTTGGGCATCTTCGTGCGCGAATATTTATACTGAAACACGGGGCGCCGCGTGGTTCGTGGTTTTCATCATCGTCGAGTAGTCCTGCTTCTCGCAGTCGGCGGGCACGGTCTATTTCTCTGTGTGACAACGTTGCGGCCATCCTCGCGGGCTGCAGTCTGTCGCAGTCGATACGGTTCCCGATCTGCAGCTGGTCGACTCCACGGTCACGACGTCCTCGTTCCTCGTACATCCCTTCGACTGGTTCTCCTCTTGCCAAGACTTCCTCGACTTGCCTCAAGGCTTGGATCTGCTGCCTGTGTACGCGGACGTTGGCGCTTCCTTCCGGCGGCTGCATGACCCGCAAATAGGTCTCGACTCCCATAAGCGCAGAGGCGGTGTTCTGGGGATGGGTATTCCGTCCTCGTCTTCCAAGAAAGATGACTCCAAGTTGCGGGTGAGGTGGATGCGATCGGCCTCGTGCACCGCGGCANCGTACATCCCTTCGACTGGTTCTCCCCTTGACAAGGCTTCCTCGACTTGCCTCAAGGCTTGGATCTGCTTGCCTGTGTACGCGGGCGTTGGCGCTTCCTTCCGGCGCTGCATGACCCGCAATAGGTCTCGACTCCCATAAGCGCAGAGGCGGGTGTTCTGGGATGGGTATTCCGTCCTCGTCTTCCAAGAAAGATGACTCCAAATTGCGGGTGAGGTGGATGCGATCGGCCTCGTGCACCCGCGGCATGCGAGTTCTGTGCCTTCCTTCTTGATTGACTTTTCTGATCTAGACATGAACGAGAGCGCTGCCCTCCTGGCACTCGACTCGTCGGCTAGCTCCTTGCGCCGGGCCAACTCGGCTTTATCCTGTTTGATTCGTTCGGCTTCCTTCCAGAGCAAGTACTGGACCGCCTGTCGATCTTCCATGTGGATCTTCCGGGCAGGGAACGTGCCATCGTCCACGTGCTTCTGTGCCCTAATCGCCAGCTCCCGGGTGATGGTAAGTTTCGTCACCTTGTCTTGCAGGGTGACTTCCATGGGGTACACGGGTGCTGATGGACCGGCCATGTAGACTTGCGCGGGTAGGACCCGTCGAGTGGGGCTGATGCTCCCTGTCGTGCTTCCTTCATCTGAGCTGTACTCGTTGTCGAAGATCACAGCAACGTGGTGGGTACCACGGTCGCTGCTACTGGCGGCTGCGCGACGCGTAGATGCAATCGGCGCAATCGAAGCTGGTGCGGATCTTGGCTGGCGCCCGAACAGGTAGGTCGGAGTAGACTTGACTCGCCCCGTGGCCGCAGCAGATGCGTTTTTCTTGGCAACCGCAGATGCGATCGCCGCAGTCGAAGTTGATGTAGTCGAAGTAGACGCAGTCGCCTTGACCGTGGCAGATGCGATCTTCGCGACCGGTGAAGCCATGGTCGGCGCAGTTGATGTAGACGCAGATGGCGATGTAGATGCGATCTCCGTAATCTTCACGGCGGGGTGAGGTTGCGATCAGTGCAGCCGCCATGGATGCAGGCGCCTCCATTGAGCGCAGGGCGGCCTGCGTAGGGCGGAGGGTTCCGCGACTGTCCACCAGATAACGCAAACTACCAAAGGTAATCCACGTGCTCTGTTGGAATCCGGCGTAAGCCGAAAGATCGCCGGCGAGTGCTCGACGTACTCGAGGAAGCCGGTGTAGATCGACTCCCTCGCGCTGATGGTGTTGTTGATTGCGGGTGAGGCCGGCATGATCACGACTCCAGCGATCTGTTCTTTCCCACAAACGGCGCCAATTGACGAGCTTGTGACTCGGCAAATCCCTAGGTCGAATACCCCGGGTTGATTGAAGGAGAAAGAGAGAGATCAGGCTGGTGAACACGACGGCTAACAGGGGGCGATTTTACCCAGGTTCGGCCCCTCGAGTTGAGGTAAAGACCTACTCCTGCTTGTCTGGAATTATCGATTGGTGGCTACAATGCGATGTTCAATGATTCGATGCCCTAGACGGCGCACCCTCCCGGCCTTTATACTACAGGCCGGGTCTTGGGTGGACGGTGCGGATTGCACGTACAAGATAAGGAAAGCATCACCGACCTAAGTCGACTACTTGTGCCACACGGTGTCCTTCTTAGGCTTCGTCGGGCCTTCATTGGCGTGACCCAGGTACCACCACCGTGGGGGACCCGAAAGGTAGCCCCACGACACCACTAGTGAAAGTATGATCCCTAGGCCTTATTTCTAAGCACCGTTTACACCTTTGTCTTGTCCTCTTGCATTGAAGAGGATTGGAACACTTTTATATTCTTGTTTTGTTACATTAAACTTCCATCCATTAAATCAATCATCTTATTCTTTAAACCTGTCTAGTGCATAATCAACTAAAACTTGTGACACTTTAGTTGTAGGGAATAGATAACTTTTCCTTCTTGCTCCTGCGGATCGATACCCTACTTTCACATTGAGAGGTGCTACAGTGATCCCCTGCTCTTGGGGGCTATCAGCAACCTTTAGTCCCAGTTTTTATCTCCAACCGGGACTAAAAGTTCCGTTGAACCGGGACTAAAGCTGTGTGACCGTCCTAGCCATTCAAACCGGTACTGACGCTCCCATTCTCCCAGGGCCTATGGACGAAAGGTCCGTTTTCTACTAGTGTTAGCTAGTAACTGTTGGAGATATGCCCAAGAGGCAATAATAAAGGTTATTGATAATCATATTTCCCGTTCATGATAAATGTTTATATCCATGCTAGAATTGTATTAATCGGAAACAAATACATGTGTGGAATATAAACGGTAATGTATCCCTAGTCTTTCCTCTTATGACTAGTTCGTTTGACTAAGTGATGGTTAGATGTTTCCTAACCATGGATTTATGAATCACTTGATAAACGAAGTTTGTATCATGGGTGATGATATAATGGACAAGATTCAAATTAAATAGATGTCAAATATAGTTTTCTTAGACCATGAGATTATGTTACTCCCGCTTATCGGAGGAGTGCTTTGTGGACATCAAACGTCGCTTCGTAACTGGGTGATTATAAAGGTGGCTTTCAGGTTCTCCGATGATAGGTTGTTGGGTGGCATGTTTCAAGACTGGGATTTGTTCGTCCAACAGTTGGATAGATATCTCTGGGCCCTCTCGGTAGTATGGCATCCAAACGCTTGCAAGCATATGAATAAGTGGCTAGCCATAAGGGATCCTATTCTATGGGAACGAGTAAAGAGAACTTGTCGGGAACGAGATTAATCAGATATGGAGATATCGGTGGATTGAATCTCGGACAAGTAATATATCGTGAAACAAAAGGAATCGTATATGGATTAATTGAATCCCGGACATTGTGGTTCGACTAGTAAAGTACTTCGTCGAATATGTAGGAATTAATATGGGCATCCCGGTCCCGCTATTAATATGACATATTCACGAACCCGCAGAGTCACACACTTAACGTTCGATGTAGTTAGGGTTCGAGATAAATGATGGTGAGAAATAATATTGATTCGGAGTCTCGGATAGGATCCCGGACGTCACGAGGAGTTCCGGAGTGGTCCGGAGAATAAGATTCATATAAGGAAAGTGGTTTCCGGAGGTTACGAAAAGGTTCGGGAATTTATCGGTAAAGTACCAGAAAGTTCTAGAAGGTTCTAGAGGGTTCTAGAAGTGGGGCCCATAGGAGTATGGGGCCCACATGGGATAAAGAGATGGTGGACTAGCCTAAAGGGCCAGCCGCACCACCTGGCCTCCAAAGGCCCATGCGGGCTAAGGGGCCCAAAGGAGGGGGCGCCCCAAACCCTAGGCCTTGCTTGGGGGCTAAGCCACCCAAGCCGGCCGGCCCTAGGGCAAGGGGGGCCGCACCCCAACCCTGGCCGCCTATATAAAGGGGCGCAGGGCAAGGGGCGGCGCACCCCTTGGTGCCCTAGCCGCCGCCCCCTCCTCCCTAGCCGCCACCTCCTCCTCCTCCTCTCCCTCCGCAGACGCTTGGCGAAGCCCTGTCGGATCTCCACCATACACACCACGCCACCGTCGTCGTGCTGTCGATCTCGCGAGCCTCTCCACCACCTCTTGCGGGATCAAGAACGTGGAGTCTTCATCGAGCTGTACGTGTGGATCTCTCGGAGGCGTTGCTCCTGCAGCGCTTGGATAATACATCTCCTCGCGACTAGATGAGTCTAGTTGCGGGGATCGACTAGCCAACCCCTGCCTCGACAAAATGCTTGCGGTTTTCTTCGAGGGTGAGATTCGATCTCCTTCTTGCTACCAACCTCTCGTAGATCAGATCTCGTGTTGGGTTTATTCCGTCATCTTTGCGTAGGAATTTTTTTTGTTTTCTATGCTGCGACCCTTTAGTGGTATCAGAGCCTAGATCTATTCATAGATGTTGGTGCGATTAGACACAAGTGTTGTGGGTGTTGATATTTTATGTTGCTACCTTCTAGCGTGCACTTTGCATCTTTGCGGTACTGTGAGATTGAAGCGGCCCGGACCAACCTTACTCGTCCACGCACGAGAGACCGGTTCCACGACTGACATGCAACTTATTTTGCATAAGTGGTTGGCGGGTGTCTGTTTCTCTTGCTTTAGTGAATGTGCAATTTTCAATGAAAGGCCTTTCAAAAGGACGAGTAAATAAGCAAATATTTTATCACCGTTGTGGCTTTGCGTAGATTAGAACGGTTCTATCTAATGACCCATTAGAAGCCACGTAAAAATTGCATAAACAAAGTAGAGGACGTCTGATAATCCCCAAGAGCAAGGAATCACTGTAGCACAATTCAATGTGGAAGTAAGGTATCGATCCGCAGGAGCAAGAAAGAAAAGTTATCTATTCCCTACAACTAAAGTGTCACAAGTTTTAGTTGATTATGCAGTAACCAAGTTTATAGAACAAGGTGGTTGATTTAATGGATGGAAGTTTGATGTAACAAAACAGAAGTGTGAAAGTGTCCCAATCCTCTTTAATGCCAGAGGACAAGACAAGGGAACAAGAGTGTGAAAGTGTCCCAATCCTCTTTAATGCAAGAGGACAATACAAAGGTGTAAACGGTTCTTTGGAAATAAGGTCTAGGGATCATAGTTTCACTAGTGGACACTCTCAACAATCTTATATTTACTAATTGGAGGCACCGTAGAAGCCTCCACGTTAATCCACATCATTAGAATAATTAAGACAATTAGATCTAAAATTTACGGTTAGGATTAGTCTAGAAAGACGTGATTTATAATGTACTGTACGAAGTTACGTTGACACGTTACAAGTTTATTTCAACTTCAATCCAAGTCAAGTTGGCATGTTAAAGTTGTTTTATATTGCAGCGTACAAGCTTCGACGTTAATACTAGGAGTAATCAATGTGATTACGTCCATGCGTTAAAAAAACAACAAACAATGCACAGCAGAGATTCACGATATATTTTGATCAGATTTAAATGGTGGGGATTTGCACTACATGCACGTATTTTAGCTGTTCACAAGATTGATTACCGTGGGCAAAAGAATCTCCAACAGAAAAAAAGTGATAAACGGATCCAGCTATATTTAAACACAGACTATATCTCTTTGAGCCATGATTGGCGTTGCTTCGCACTAGATTTCAGCCTACAGGTTGCGCACGACTGAGTAGTCCATGTCGAAGGGTTGATCGGTCTCGCCTACGAACAATGGCACGCAGGAGAATTACCATCATGTGGATCAGGGGATGGCAGCTCAAGGCCACAACGGCGATCTCGCGTGGACCAATCTGACAAAAATAGCAGGTGACCTGACTCTACCTGAACGTCTTCTACGAATCCGTATAGCAACATCGAGCCGGGGAAAAACAGAGACGTCTAAAACCCATGAGGCGCTGTTCGAGTCAATGGCGACCTGCTTTCCTGCCGACCAAGGAACAAACACCGGTGTGGCACCCGACGGAAGTGTGATTTGGGAAGCTGACATGCAGGTGAGGGGTTGACAAGATTGATTATACACCGTGTGCAAGAGGAACTCCAGCAGAAGAAAAGGTAAGTTGATCAAGGTATATCTCAACAAAAACTCTCTCTCTTTCTCCAGGAACTCCAACGATGGAGGATCGAGGCGGCGGGCTATTTCGTAAAGATTGCTCTTCCTTGGGTTGACCATGGCTACGGTGACGATCAGCTTGATCCAAGTAGTTGGTTTTCAGAACGGTGGCCATGTTCATATTCAAGATACAGATGCGGTTGTGTCGGCGAGGTTTATACTTTATACATCGGAACATGGGTGCGGAGGACGCCGATGGGTTTATCATCTGTTCGTGGCTGCAGATATGTCGATACTCCACAATTCCATATAGCTGCAGCTTTCAGGGTTCGATAATCTGGCCGAAGCTGCTGTCATCACTCTTCAGTTAAGTATTACACTTAATTAGTACTCCAATTTACACTGCAACCTAGCGGCAGCTGCTGCCGGGCGGAATCTGGCGGACTACACTACAATGTATATAGTAGTACGAGGAGAAGTAGGAAACCCTAATTACTAACTGTTTATTTGTCAATACGTTGTATAGGCACTGTAGTTACAAATGTACAGGATTCATCAGGTTCAGGATGATGAAGTAATGTGCATATTTTCACGTAGATTATTGGCTATTCAAGTCGGCCGCTGTACATCTATTAGCTAGGGTGAACACAGATTGGGTCAAATTCTTCAGTTGAACAATGCTTTGCCTGCATAAGCTAACAAAATTGTGTTAACAAAAAAAAAATTGAGAGAAAGCAACCTAATGGTTCGCTTGGTTCAGCTCTAGGGGATGACGCTGGAGAGTGCAAAAGGCAGCGACGGAGGTGAAGATACGAGAGACGATGCTAACACAAGCAGTTGATTAGGCGTGCCGTGTTTCATATATCAGCGAAGAGATCAGGATGTCTAGCTTCCGGATGCATGTGGTGTGGCCAACGACAGCATTACCCTGGTGTTGAGCAGCAGCAGACGAGTTTTGATAGTCAAGTATGAATTCGTTGATGCCTAGGCCTGAAAATCAGACTGATTGTAATTCTGCTTCTCCCACGTCCACTGGTGTTTCATGTGCATTGTTTCCTGGAGCTTTCAGTTTATTCGTATCTTGGAAGTGCACTCTGAATTCCGAAGGATGATATGTTAGCTATCTACGTATGTAATAGCAATGAGATGCATATTCCCAGAAGTATTGTTGATGCATAGTATTATTTTGCAGGCTTTGCTATCAGCTCTGTTCTTGGCAGGGGATCTCTGGTCATGATTCATTGGACCATAGGTAATACTTAGAATGAAAGGACCATATAAATTTGCAGCATTTGTGCACAAAAAAATATAAATTCGCAGCATGGGCAAAAGTTATTCGAATATATCTTTTTCTTCTTTATTAGTGCTCATGTATTATTATTTATCCGATGCCCCGGTGTGATGTATGATGCATATGTATAGTTGTGGGATTAGATTTGCAATCCGGAAAAAAGAATTATGACCAAATGGAGTATCTCTATTTATCAAGTTCTACCTATCACGATTTTGCATGTTCAGTATTTCATTTTTTTGCAATGCATGCATATTATTTCCAAGAGTATTGTATATGAAATAAAAATAATGAATTGTACAACGGACTTGACCATGGCTTCTCTGAGAAATGCCTCACGTAGCATGCTTATTCATATAAAAGGCACTCGATACGTAATGTATGGTACAAAGTACTTGACCATGACTGCTATGAGAAGTGCCTCACATAGCATGCTGATTTATATACCATGCACTCATTACTCCTCCCATAATTTACGTAATTTACCCAATACTTTGAATGGCACATTTAAAGTCTTATAAGTTTAGAAATTTATATTGTCAAAATAATATCTCATGAGTTCCCCATTTATTTCTTTGTGTATTGAATTTCTTTGCGTATTATATCTCGGTAGGTCATTCCTCTTTGAATTTCATAGTATATGTTTTGTCCTCCGATTTACTGAATGCAATAAAGGATTTTGTAACACTAGAGCCAAAATTATGTTTGATATACTTCCGTGATTTATTTTGAGTATAAGTTGCAAGTCTTCCAGGTAAAAACGACATGCCGGCACTTACATTGAAGTTAACAAACACAAAAGTTTCTCACATTCAAACAATAATGAGCATTTGTTCTACTTTCATCTCGCGTTAATCAAATTTCAGAAACTAATACACATCTGAGGCTAAGAGGTTGATACCTGATAAAACAATGTCATTCATGTATATTTTTTGAAAGGGATTTTGGACTATTCGAAATTGTGAAAATTATTATTCACGCGAGAATTTTTATGGATTTCCATTAATGTCCATCTGTTCCTGAAGCTAGCCCGTGCAGGTGCACGGGTTGGCGACTAGTAATAATATAATTGAATACATAGATATTTCCTCTTCACTATGCTACCCCGAACTATCCTCTGGTTGGATAACGAACACCAATCCATTATGTAGGGCTACAAAAAGCACACCTTAAAGTTCGTATTCCACATCTATAGACACTTCATGCGGTCACTATTCGCATCCAAAGATAGTACTAACAAACACCACAATATCATAGAGACACCCAACACAAATAATAACCCATGATAAGTATTCATGTAATCTTTAGCCTAAGAGACACACACGGTGCACACACTGTCAACTTCACACCATGGGACAAGGGTGACTCCGGCAATCACATCAATAAAACCACTTGAGTAGCATAATTCATAAGATGATGAAGAGTAACATCTATGGATTCAACTAGATTACAAAGCTCATGATCACATAAAGATCATACCATGGGAGAGAGAGATAAACCACATAGCTACCGGCATGAGCCCTCAGCCCCGATGAGGGACTACTCCCTCCTCATCATGGAGATGGTGGAGATGAGATGATCTTGCTGTAGAAGTTGATGATGAACACGCCGGAGGGGGGTGGAGCCCTCTGGAGGTGGATTCCGGCAGCGTTTCCCCCCTCCGATCTTCTCCGGCGGCAGCCCTCTGCCTCTCTGTTTCTGGTTTTGCGTTTCTCCACCGCCTCCCTCTGGAAAACGTCGGGGGACCTTTTATATAGGCGTTTTTAGGTCACGAGGATGCTTCTGGCGAAGGATCGATGCAAACGGGGCCACGAGGGCCAAATTGGATGGACCCACGCGGCCTGGTACTGTAGCCGCGTGGGACCCCCCCTTTTGGTCCTCCGGCCTCCGTTCGTTGACTTCTTTCGCTACTAAATCTTCTCCTTCCAAAAGAATGACTCCCCTAAATTTATAGCTCATTATGACGTCGTTAAGGTCCTGAAACAAATAAAGAAAGAAATAGGGGTTTTCTGTCTGCGCAGGATTAATTCCATATAAAGGGGAAATCATTATAAATTACCAAAAATCATTAAATAACAGTAATATACCCCTTATATGATGCAAATATGAATGGAATATAACTATTATAGTGCAAAGTTCATGTATGCATTTTAGATGCATCAACATCCCCAAGCTTAACTCATGCTCGTCCTCGAGTATGAAAGTGATAAACTAACATGAACTTTGCAATATAATCACAACATGGATATACAAGATGATTGCTACTGCTACATAAAGTCAAATGATTCATTATTTCAAAGAATTAGCAATATGCAAACAGTTTATAAAATGATATCAAGTATTCAATGAAAATATGATCAATGATAGTTCACAAAGTGCAACATAAAAGATAGTACTATGGACATTCTTACTTTTGCATACTTGTGGTCCATAGAGTGTAGAAAGTCTAAATATAAAAGGTGGACACTTTGGAAAAGATGTATAAATAAGTAGAGGTAAAGCATGCATAAGTTTCATCTATCCTACAAACTATTCTACTTAAGTTATTGAATGCAATGGTAATACTTGGTGTCAAGCTCTCATTCCCCTATCATAGCATCTTGAATGATTAAAGTTGAATGTGAAAGCAAATATGAGTAGTGGCCTTGATAAAGTAAAGGTTAGATGTGTCATGCCCCTTGAATACAAGTACCTACACCATGATTACTCAACTTGGGAAACAGAGCAAGTTTAAGTTATCTATCATTGTAAGTAATAACGGTATCATCAAGAGTCTCAACTGGGGTACCTCTTGTCCCATGATATGGATCAAGCCCATATCAAAACAACAAGACAAACAAACATAATGAACAATCTCAACACCCTCTTTATTTACCACTTGATATAGCTTTTTATTGTAGGGTGTATCACAGAGAGTTCAAAATAGCATGTAAGTAAATTTCCACCATGAATGATGCATGGCTTAGATTAGCGGCCCAGGATTCTCTCTAACCATTTATACAAACTCATTTAAACTTAACTCTATTTCCACATTATTTCGTCATGATAGGCATCCATAGACAAAAGTACATGATATCAACTAAATAGATAATGGAACATGTTGAAAGCTTTGCATGTGACAGCACATATGGGCTAACTCCCAACCTTAAACATTTATCAAGCCACTATCGTCATAATATTAATCACAATGGTTCATCTTTATTGAATGCAATAAAAGTAAAGTGTGCATCAAGTTCGCGAGAGCTTTTTAACCAACTTTTCCCATTACAATAAATAACATCATCATTTTCATTTAGAGGCATAGATAACACAAATAACATGATAAACATACTTGGAATATCATAAAGCTAATAGGTAGATATGGTGGACTCACTGGAAAAACTTGGGTTGAAGGTGTTGGAAACAAGTTTTTACTTGTTAGAATTTTTGGGCTAGCAAAAGGGAGAAAGATGACCATCTAGATGCATGCATGAGTGTCCATAGAACTAACTAATTCATGTCAAACAAGGTGAAATAACATATAACATCAAAACATGAATAAAAGATAGCTCATGATAAAGCATTTGCAAATTATTACTCATAAAGAAGCTCATGAATCATGCAACTATATGTGTCATTAAAAATCAACTTAGATATCCCTTTTCCCAACACAATAAAAGCATGCAAGATATTTCAACCCATATTTCCAGTAGCTATTTCATATATAAATGATAGTGGTGGTCTCAAAACAAAAATCAAATCAAAACAAAAAACAAATAAAAGACGCTCCAAGTTCATGTGATAAAGTGCATTGATAAAAAAACAGAAGTTAGACGTGTGCAAACCGAGAGTGTGTAGGTCCAGTGGGGTTGTCTTCACATCCCCAAGCTTATGGATTTCACCATCCTTGGATAGCTCTTGGTGCATCTCCTCTAGTCTAGTCCCTGTGAAAAAACTTCAAAACACTGTTTCTCCCATTTCTTTTCTGTGGGGTGACATTAGTAGTGATAGACAAATGCATTATTTGCTGCTTATAATCCATGGAATAAAATACTTATGAATGTTAAGATAGTGTATAATGTTGTATGCCTACTCATAAACTCAATTGGATCAAAAAGATTCAACTCAAAAGTTCAAACTATGCATAAAACAATATGGGACAGAATCTGTCCAGAGAAACAGCAGCAGCAAAACATATTTTTCTGTCCTACTTAAACTTGTCAAAAAATTATGAAAAAAATCAGGCATACATAGGATGAAAAGTTGAAGTTACAGTAAAAATATCAGCTCAATCGGATTTACATAATAAGAACTAAAAATCAAACCATGCACAGACTTGTGCTGGAATGAAATCTCCGTATGCAAAATAACAACTTTTTCATACCAAAATGGGTAAAACTTGGCACTTTATTAATTATTCCAGAAACTAAATTAAAAAATAAGTCTCTTGTTACATCAAGAGGACACAAATAAAATTAAAAATAAAAACAACCGGGTTGTCTCCCGTAAAGCGCTTTTTTATAGCCATATAGCTAGGCTTACTTACTTGGTATCAAAATGGTTGGAGTGAGGTGGCTTGGCATCCCCAAGCTTAAATTCTTGTACTTACTTGATATATGTAGGGTGATCCTAGGGGTAACATCCCCAAACTTGAGTGTTTGTCCCTCTTGATCTTTGTTTATGTCTCTCAACTCTTGCACTTGAAAGTTCTCTTCACATATAACTCATCATAAAACTTGATTAGAGGGGTTAGTGTCTCCATAAATTAAATCTCCATAGGTACAGTAAAGACATATCATGAGTTGATTCTAAACATTAGCTAATATTACTATGGTTGTGCATTGCTCTTCGATCAATAGAACCACACAAAACACAAGTAATGAGAGTAATGCAAAATAAAGACAGAATCTGTCAAAAACTGGACAGCCCATAAAAAGTGAATTTTCAGAGGCACTTAAGTTGCTCAAATAAGAAAACTTTGAACTAATGAAATGTGTATTAATAGCTGAAAATTGCTGTCGTAAAATTTCAGGTCGAAATTACTTTTCTGTGATTTTTAACATTTTTCGCAGGGAAGTTTAGGAATCTGTTTCCTGGACAGCCATGATAGTTTTAATGATGCTCACATAGGAATACGAATTGAAACGCAAAGGTAAGCATCAAGGAAAAATATGAAACATATTTAAGTCTCACCCACTTCCTATGCATTGGGATCTTGTAAGAAATAAATCAATGAAGCATATAGTAATTAGCATAGGAAGGTAAAGCAAGTGCGACATTAAAACCTTCAACATAAAGAGAGGAAACATAGTATTATTGAGATATTTAGAGACATGTTTCCCTCTTTCAAAATAATTATTAAGATCAATATAAGGTTTAATATCATGGTTGCAACAACTATTTGGAACTAAAGATAATTGCAAACCACATAAGTATTTCTCAACATAAGCAAATTTCTCCTCCAAGGTGTGAATAGGGGAGTTCAGAAATAAAGTTGGACTCGCATGAGTGAGAGTATCATCACAAGCAGCAAGTATATCATTTTTATCCGCACATAAAGTAGTAACAACTAAACATGGAGGATTATCAATAAACATAGGACCATCATCTAAAGCATTATCATATAGCAGGTCTAAATCATATTCTTCATCATTTTTAAAATCATTATCAATAATGTTCTCATTAGGCATAGGTTCATATTCTTCCTCATCATCAGGATCATAAAAGCAAAGTTTATCATTAGCAAATCTTGAGTGTTACCCTCATCCATATGTGATGAAGGTGGAAGTTCCTTCTCGTCATTCTCTAGTTGTTTATCAATTTCTTCATCCTTTTGCTCTTCATTATCTTCTTCTTGGGGCTGCATGGACATCCCCAAGCTTAGGCTTTTATCCTCTTCTTCACATACTTCCTCTTCCAAGCTTATGTTTCATCATCTTCTTCCTGCAAAACATTAGATCTTCCTTGGGCAAATCTCTTCCTTGTGTCAACAACATAGATATTTTCATCAAATTCATCTATGTAGATATTAAGGATAAAGGCAATCATATTTTTAGATTGAGAAGCTATAGGGCAGGTTTCATGTTCATCAATGAAGGTGTTTAATTCATAGGCTGCCACAAAAATAACAAATTGCTCTACTTCTGCCATCCCTAAGTGAGCATAAATCCCTGTATGATAAGTTGCAATAACAGGTTCAACTTTATTGGAAGGGCATTGGAATTCAAAGTGTCTACAGTATTCAGAGCAACAAGTTTCTTCCTTATGACAATTAAGCAGTTTACTAGCAATTCCATTTAGATACCTCATGATGGTTTTTAATCTTTTCCCTTCAAAAGATTCTCTAAATTCAGCAGCTATCATGGCATTTTTATAATAGTTTTCCATTTTTTAATTTTTTTTGGGTTTTTGATAAATGCAAAACTGAAAGTAAAACTAAACTAAATGCAAAACTGAAAGTAAACTAGAGTATATGCAAAACTGAAAATAAATATCTAGTGCAAACAAGAATAGAAACTTAAGCGCTACGCTCCCCGGCAACGGCGCCAGAAAAGTACTTGATAATCCCCAAGAGCAAGGAATCACTGTAGCACAATTCAATGTGGAAGTAAGGTATCGATCCGCAGGAGCAAGAAGGAAAAGTTATCTATTCCCTACAACTAAAGTGTCACAAGTTTTAGTTGATTATGCACTAAACAAGTTTATAGAACAAGGTGGTTGATTTAATGGATGGAAGTTTGATGTAACAAAACAGGAGTGTGAAAGTGTCCCAATCCTCTTTAATGCAAGAGGACAAGATAAGGGAACAAGAGTGTGAAAGTGTCCCGATCCTCTTTAATGCAAGAGGACAAGACAAAGGTGTAAACGGTGCTTTGGAAATAAGACCTAGGGATCATACTTTCACTAGTGGACACTCTCAACAATAATAATATAATTGAATACATAGATATTTCCTCTTCACTATGCTACCCCGAACTATCCTCTGGTTGGATAACGAACACCAATCCATTATGTAGGGCTACAAAAAGCACACCTTAAAATTCGTATTCCACATCTATGGACACTTCATGTGGTCACTATTCGCATCCAAAGATAGTACTAACAAACACCATAATATCATAGAGACACCCAACACAAATAATAACTCATGATAAGTATTCATGTAATCTTTAGCCTAAGAGCCACACACGGTGCACACACTGTCAACTTCACACCATGGGACAAGGGTGACTCCGGCAATCACATCAATAAAACCACTTGAGTAGCATAATTCATAAGATGATGAAGAGTAACATCTATGGATTCAACTAGATTACAAAGCTCATGATCACATAAAGATCACACCATGGGAGAGAGATAAACCACATAGCTACCGGCATGAGCCCTCAGCCCCGATGAGGGACTACTCCCTCCTCATCATGGAGATGGTGGAGATGAGATGATCTTGCTGTAGAAGTTGATGATGAACACGCCGGAGGGGGGTGGAGCCCTCCGGAGGTGGATTCCGGCGGCGTTTCCCCCCTCCGATCTTCTTCGGCGGCAGCCCTCTGCCTCTCTGTTTCTGGTTTTGCGTTTCTCCGCCGCCTCCCTCTGGAAAACGTCGGGGGACCTTTTATATAGGCGTTTTTAGGTCACGAGGATGCTTATGGGCGAAGGATCGATGCAAATGGGGCCACGAGGGCCAATTTGGATGGGCCCACGCGGCCTGGTACTGTAGCCGCGTGGGACCCCCCTTTTGGTCCTCCGGACTCCGTTCGTTGACTTCTTTCGCTCCTAAATCTTCTCCTTCCATAATAATGACTCCCCTAAATTTATAGCTCATTATGACGTCGTTAAGGTCCTGAAGCAAATAAAGAAAGAAATAGGGGTTTTCTGCCTGCGCAGGATTGGCTCCTGCTGCACCCATTCAAGCTACGGTGGAGGAGGAGGGTTTAGCTGCGATGACTGCTGAGGGGGAGCGATGCTGGTCCCTGATTCCATTAACCCAGCTGTTGTACCTGATGTATCTGTTCCGATTTCAAGCAAGTGTTCTGCTTCTGTGGCTTTTGATGAGGTGGTCACTCCTTTTCTGCCTCATGCTGATGTTCCTCTGGTCCGTGCTTTCCTGTCTGTCACCAGGGGTTTTGATACTGAGACGGTTCCTCCAACTCAAGAGCAGCCCCCTGTTGTTCGTGATCCTATGGTATTCCAGGCTGAAGCTCTCCCTCGCCCTCATACCAGGGGTACTTCCAAGACTACAGTGCCTCTGGTTAACACCACTTCGCGCACGTAGCAAGACCAGACTTGATGGTTTCAAGCCTCAACCTATGCAGGGGGCTCCGAAGCAAAGGAAGAAGGCCAGGAAAGAGGGTTCGGATGGACAAGCTAAGACGGGTGCAAGAATTTCAGTCCGCCCCCCAACTCCTTTGGGTGTTCTCAAGCAGCTTGGCAAGATCCTGGAGATTGACCCGACGGAGCTAACCATAGAGAAGCTTAATGCTTCCGCGGTGGACAAGACGAAGGATGCTGTTTCTGATGATTAGTGCACTATCTGTGGTCAGTCGGGGTGAATATGACCCTATTCATATTCGGTATCTTTTATTTTGTCTGTTTGAGTTGGCTGTAATGGATCTTATGTCATGTTGCATGTGCGCCTGGTTGTGTCACTGTTGTGCTGCTACACCTTTTATGTTATTCATGGATTACAACATTAATAGTTTGGTTTGGAAAGTGTTGTGTTGGAATATTCGTGGTTTGAATGCGGATGATAAGCAATTGGCTCTTTACAATAAGATTGTTGAAAGTGGATGTGCGTTGGCTTGTATTCAGGAAACAAAGGAGTCTTTTGACAGAAACTTTATTAAGAAATGTTGTCCTCGTCAGTTCGATAACTTTGCCTTCTCCCCGTCGGTGGGTGCTTCTGGGGGCATCTTGGTGGTGTGGAAGTCTAGTGTTTTTGATGGAATTTTAGTGGATGTGCAGCGTTTTGGTCTAATAATCTCCTTTAAATCAGCTCAATCTCAGCAGAAGTGGACCTTGGTGGTAGTTTATGGTCCTTGTGAGGGGGAACAGCGAGCTTTATTTGTGCAGTGGTTGTATGATTTAATAATTCCTGATGATGAATTGTGGCTTTTCATGGGAGACTTTAATTTTATCAGAGCGCAGGATAATAGAAGCAGACCAGGTGGGGATGTCAATGATATGTTTGTCTTTAATGAGTTGATTGATCATCTGGGTTTGTTGGAGCTGCCACTGAAGGGTAGGTCCTATACTTGGTCCAATATGCAGCAGAATCCTCTTCTTGAGCAGCTAGATTGGTTCTTTACGACTCCAAGCTGGACCTCTGTTTATCCTAATACAGTGGTCTCTGTGATGGCAAGGCCTACTTCGGACCATGTTCCCTGTTTAGTCAGCATTGACACAGTAATTCCAAAGGTTAATCTATTTAGATTTGAAAACATTTCGGTGCACCAGCCGAGTTTTTATGACTGTGTCACAGAGGAATGGAATAAACCAACTAGAGCAGTTGCACCCTCAGCGGTCTTGACTGAAAAAATGAAGAGACTTCGAGTTGCTTTGAGGAAATGGAAGATGGGCTTATCTAAGTTGAAGTCTCTAATCTACAAATGCAGTCTGGTTATTTTGTACTTTGATGAGCTGGAAGAGGAGAGAGTTCTATTCATCCCGGAGGAGAATTTTCGGAAAATTATTAAAAAGCATTATGGCAGGCTTCTTAAATGTCAGTATCAGTATTGGAGGAAAAGATGCACCATCAGGTGGATGAAGTTGGGTGAGGAAAATTCTAAATTTTTCCATGCCATGGCGACTGAGCGTTATAGGCGCAACTCGATCTCGAGTTTATTATTGCCAGATGGTCACACTGTCACGGATCATGATCAGATGGCTGCGGTTGCTTGGGAGTGTTACAAGCAACGGATGGGCACGTCCCATGGTATTCAGATGCTTTTTGATCTCTCATCTATGGTTCAGCCGGTTGATAATCTACAGGATTTGGTGGCAGAGTTCTCGACTAAGGAGATGGATGATATGATTAAATATATGCCGGTGGATAAGGCTCCTGGCCCTGATGGTTTCAATGGTATGTTTTTTAAGAAATGTTGGGACATCATTAAGTTGGATTTCGATGCTTTAGCTGCTGCTTTTCATCAACATAGTATTCAGCTGGAGAATATTAATTCTTCATTCATCACGCTTGTGCCGAAAATACCATCTCATGAGCAGATCAATGATTATAGGCCAATTTCTCTGACCAATACTTGTTTGAAGTTCCTCACTAAAATGGTAGCAGACAGATTGTAGGGGAGGATCTTGGAGTGCATCCATAAGAACCAATATGGGTTTATTAAAGGTAAATCCATCCATGATTGCCTAGCTTGGTCGTTTGAGTACCTTTATCAGTGTAAGGCCTCCAAGAAACCTATAGTTCTACTTAAGTTAGATTTTGAGAAAGCTTTTGATTCTATTGAGCATGAAGCTATTTATCAAATTTTGAGGCATCTGGGTTTTCCGGAGGAGTTTATATACTGGGTGAAGATTTTATTGGAGACTGGTACCTCCTCAGTCTTGATCAATGGGGTACCAGGTCGGAATTTTAAGTGTCGCAGGGGGGTTCGGCAGGGTGATCCTTTGTCCCCGTTGCTGTTTGTGTTGGGGGCTGAAATTCTTCAGTACGTTATCAATGATCTTAAGAACAGGGGTCTGCTGAGGTTGCCTATTAATGTTGGTGAGGAGGATTTTCCGGTAGTGCAATATGCGGATGACACTTTGTTGATCCTGGAAGCCGATACTACCCAGTTGGCGGTTCTCAAAATTGCTTTACAAGAGTTTAGTACGTCTACAGGTTTGACTATAAACTTTCACAAGTCATGCATGCTACCAGTTAATGTTTCAGATGATACGGTGCAACAGTTGGCCGACAGTTTCGGTTGTGTGGTGGGCACTTTCCCTTTCACTTACTTGGGATTGCCTATGGGGACTACTCGGCCTCGGATGATAGATATAATGCCATTGGTAACCAAGATGGAGAGAAAGTTGACAGCTAGTGCATCCTTTTTGGCCTATGGTGGGCGTTTGCAGCTGATTGGTTCTTGTCTCTCATCTATGTCGACATATTTCCTTTGCTCTCTAGATATCCCTGCAGGCATTATTAAGCAGATTTACCGTATTATTAGGCAATGTCTGTGGAGAGGCAATAACCTGGATTCCAAGAAACAATCGCTGGCCTCTTTGGAGATGATCTGTAAGCCAAAGAGCAGTGGGGGTTTGGGCATTATGGATTTCCAGAAGCAGAATCAAGGTCTTTTACTCAAGCATCTACATAAGTTCTTTAATAAGGCAGACTTGCCTTGGGTCCGTTTGGTTTGGCGATATTACCCAGATGGGGTGCCTCAGGCAGCTAGTATTTGTGGCTCTTTCTGGTGGAGAGACATCACAAAGCTGGTGCCAATTTATCAGGAATTTTGCACAGTTAAGATTGGGAGAGGTGACACGGCTCTTTTCTGGTCCAATATATGGAATGGGCAGAGGTTACAGGATTCCTATCTGCGGCTGTTCTCTTTTGCTCTGGATCCCACAATCTTAGTTCAACAGATGCTTTCGTTGGAAGATAGATCTCAAGCTTTCGCATTGCCGTTGTCTCAACAGGCTTATGAGGAGTATCTGGAGCTGAACCAAAGTCTGGATGGCGTTTTCTTGACTCCAGCGGTTGCAGATGAATGGACAACTATTTGGAGGGATGGTATATACTCTTCGCGGAGGTATTATTTCTATTGTTTCCGCAATCTTCAGGCCAGTAAGGTTTACTCATGGATTTGGGAAAGTAAGGTTCTTCTTCGCCTGAAAGTTTTTGCCTGGCTCTTGGTTAGTGATCGTTTGAATACGAGAGATATGCTTAGAAGAAGACACTGGAATGTTACTGAAGTCTTTCACTGTGTCCTATGCCCGACAAACACCACAGAGGATTGGCTGCACCTCTTCTTTCACTGTAACTTCAGTATTCGTGTTTGGAACTATCTTCAAATTCAGTGGGAGGCTGGAGATTCTTTTGAGCAGGTCTTCAGACGGGCCAGGCAGCAGTTCCACAAGCCTTTCTTTACTGAGGTGGTTATTTTGGCTTTATGGAATATCTGGAAGCAACGCAATGAGGCGATCTTTCAGAACATTTTACCTTCATTCCGGGGATGGAAAAGAAGGTTCGTTAATGATATCACCCTGCATATGCATCGGGTGAAGGAGAAACATGTCCAAGACTTGTCATCATGGATTGACGGCCTTTGATAACTTTTGTATATGTTGTATATTCTCCCTTTCTTTCCTTGTAAGTATGTACAGTGCTGAGGTGCTACTCTGACGGTTGGGTGTTTTTTAAATTCAATAAAATACTGTGGGGGCTTGCCCTTACAGTCCTTATACTCAAATATACCCCTTATATGATGCAAATATGAATGGAATATAACTATTATAGTGCAAAGTTCATGTATGCATTTTAGATGCATCAACGTCTAACTTGTTTTTGCAGGGTTTGTGATGTGGTATAGCCCAAGATGTGATTATGTGATGTATGCAATGATCATGTTTTGTAATTGTCACGACTTGCATGTCGATGAGTACGGCAACCGGCAGGAGCCTTATGGTTGTCTCATATTTATTGTATGACATGCGTGTCACTTTAAAAACGCCATGTAATTGCTTTACTTTATTGCTAAGGTAGCCATAGTAGTAGTTGCAATAGTTGGTGGAGGCAATCATGGTGGTGGCGCCACGAGCTGGTGATGATGGAGATCATGCCGGTGCTTTGGAGATGGAGATCAAAGGCACAAGAAAAGGCTATACCATGTCACAATATTATGAATTGCATGTGATGTTAATCCTTTTATGCACCTTATGGTTTATGCTTAGATACGATCTCGACGGTAGCATGATAAGGTGATCTCTCACGTTAATATCAAGAAGTGTTCTCCCCTAGTATGCGCTGTTGCCAAAGTTCCTCGTTTTGAAGAACCACGTGATGATCGGGTGTGATAGATTCTACGTTCACATACAACAGGTGCAAGCCAGTTTGCATATGCAGAAATACTACGGTTTTCATTGACGAGCCTAGCATGTACAGACATGGCCTCGGAAAACAAGAGCCGAAAGGCTAAACATGAGTCATATGGATGATATGATCAACATGGAGATGTTCACCTTTTGAAGCTGCACCACTTCACGTGATGATCGGTTGTGGTGTAGTGGATTTTGGATCGTGTGTCACTAAACAACCAGAGAGATGTTGAGTTTAGTGGGAGTTCGTTTTATAATTAGATTATTTTTCGAACAATCTATCATGAACATAGTCTAAACACCTTGCAAATAATGTTGTAGATCAATGGCCCTTCCCAACATCACCATGAATTTTAACGTGTTCCTAGAGAAAGACAAGCTGAAAGACGATGGAAGCAATTTCTCAGATTGGTTTATGAATCTGAAGATTATCCTCACTGCTGCCAAGAAACTGTATGTCCTAGATGCACCGCTAGGTGACCCCCCTGCAGCAAGTGCGGCTGAAGACATTAGGAACGTCTGGGCAGCCCGTTCTGAGGACCACGAGATAGTTAAGTGCGGTCTGTTGTACGGCTTAGGACCTAAGCTTCAAAAGCGTTTTGAGCACCATGGCGTTCATCAGATGATAGTTGATCTGAAAGCTATGTTTCAGACTCAAGACAAGGTGGAGAGGTATGAAGCCTCCTCTAAGTTCTTTAGCTGTATGATGGAAGAGAACAGCTCCGTCAGTGAACACGTGCTCAAGATGTCTGGGTACGGTGATCGTCTGGCGCAGCTGGGTGTTGTGATTCCCAATGAGTTGGGGATTGACCGTGTTCTCCAGTCACTTCCACCTAGCTACAAAAGCTTTGTGATGAACTATAACATGCAAGGAATGGAGAAAACTCTTCCTGAGCTCTTCGCGATGTTAAAGACCGCGGAAGTGGAAATCAAGAAGGAGCATCAAGTGTTGATGGTCAACAAGACCACTAGTTTCAAGAAAAAGGGCAAAAGAGACAACTTCAAGAAGGACGGCAAGCGAGCTGTCGTGCCTGCGAGGAAGTCAAGGAAGGGCCCTAAGTCTGATACTGAGTGCTTCTACTGCAAGGGAACTGGACACTGGAAGCGGAACTGCCCCAAGTATCTGGCAGACAAGAAGGCTGGCACCGTCAAACAAGGTATATATGATATACAAGTTATTGATGTGTATTTAACAAGTGATCGTAGTAGCACCTGGGTATTTGATACTGGTTCGGTTGCTAATATATGTAACTCGAAACAGGAGCTGCGGAATAGACGACGCTTGGCAAGGGACGAGGTGACGATGCGCGCTGGAAATGGATCAAAAGTTGAAGTCGTCGCTGTCGGCACACTCCCTTTGCGATTACCTTCGGGATTAGTTTTAAACCTTAATAATTGTTATTATGTGCCTGCGTTAAGCATGAACATTGTATCTGGATCTTGTTTATTGCGAGACGGTTATTCATTTAAGTCTGAAAACTTTGGTATTTCGATTTATATGGATAATACCTTTTATGGTCATGCACCTGAGAGGAATGGTTTATTTCTATTGAATCTCGATAGTAGTGATACACATGTTCATAACATTGATGCCAAAAGATGCAAAGTGAATGATGATAATACCACATATTTGTGGCACTGCCGTTTGGGTCACATTGGTGTAAAGCGCATGAAGAAACTCCATTCTGATGGACTTTTGGATTCACTTGATTTTGAATCATTTGAAACTTGCGAACCATGCCTTATGGGTAAGATGACTCGAACACCCTTCTCCGGCACGATGGAGAGAGCAACAGACTTGTTGGAAATCATACATACCGATGTGTGTGGTCCAATGAGTGTTGCAGCACGCGGTGGATATCGTTACTTCTTGACCTTCACCGATGATTTGAGTAGATATGGGTATATTTACTTAATGAAACACAAGTCTGAAACGTTCGAAAAGTTCAAAGAATTTCAGAGTGAAGTTGAGAATCATCGTAACAAGAAAATAAAGTTTCTCCGATCCGATCATGGAGGCGAATATTTGATTTACGAGTTTGGCATGCATTTAAAGACGTGTGGAATTGTTGAAAGAACAACTATGCCCGAGATGTCGCCTAGAGGGGGGGTGAATAGGCGATTAAAACTTTTTCTAATTAGGGGCTTGAGAATTGCGGAATAAAACTATGTGTTTAAATTAACAAGCCAACAACCTAATATACTAGGTTTGCCTAAGTGCACCGACAAAAAATTCTAAGCAAGGCAAGCAACAAGGTGATAGCTAAATATAAACGTCAAGCACGAAGGCTATCACAAGTAAAGTGCATAAGTAAAAGCTCGGGTATAGAAATAACCGAGGCACGCGGAGACGAGATTTATTCCCGAGTTCCTCCTTGTTAAGGGAGTACGTCTCGTTGGAGGGGTGTGAGCTCGCCACAAAAGGCCTACTCAAGATGCCACAAAGGCCTCACCCTATTCTCCGATGAACCGCACCCAAAGGTTTGGTTCACCTTCCACTATCGGAATCCTTCGGGGCGGATTCCGGAGCCCTTACAACTTTTGGGGCACACACCCACAACTCAATTGGCGGCTCCCAACGTGCGAAGCTCCACAAGCCGAAGTCTTCACGGCACCACCACCGTCTAGGGTCCAAAGACCCAAGAGTAACAAGCTCCCAACCTTCAATCCCACGAATCACCGTGGGGAGCACAACCCGATGCAACAAATGCAAAAGGGCAAGAACACACCAAGTGGTCAAATTCTTCTCCCCAAAATCCAACCGAAGCAACTAATGCTACGGAGGGATTTAGGAGGAAGAACGGAGGAGAAACACCAAGAACTCCAAAATCTAGATCCCACAAGTTCCCCTCACTTAGAGGAGATTTTGTTTGGTGGAAAGATGGATCTAGATCTCCTCTCTTGTTTCCCTAAATTTGGGCAAGAATCATCGGAGGGATTAGAGGAAATCGAGCTCTCAAAATGTTGGCAATGGAGGAGAGAGAGCAAGGGATGAGATCTACTCTGAAAATGGGGAAGAAACCCTTTTATAGGTGGCTCCAAAAAGGAGCCGTTGGAGGAGAAAACGTGGGACAAAGGGAGAAAAAAACTGCCCAGGCGGCCCGGCCAGCACCCCGGCCTGGCCGGGAAACGAGCGACGAAGCGAGCAGACCAGCCGGCCTGCCCCCGGCCAGGGACCGGCCTGCCAGCGTGCTGGGCCGGGGCACAGCCCGAGCCGGCCGGCCTGGTCCCGGCCTGGGCCGGTCAGGCAGCGCGGGGTGGGCCGGGAAGCCACCCGAGGCAGCCGGCCTCGTCCCGGCCTGGGGTCGGCCAGGCCGGCCCGGCAGGTTTTTTTTTCTGTTTTTTTAATTCTGTCTAATAAAAACTCCGAGAAGAAAACGCAATAACTTTCGCATACGAACTCCGTTTTCGATAAACTTGGACTCGTTGGAATCGTCACAACGAGCACAACAAGAATATGCAGAGAAACATCATAGTCCAAGAATATAATATAAAGATAAATGGGGAAAGGTAAAAACTCCCATTTGCAAATCGGAAATGCAATAACTTTCACCCACGAACTCCGTTTTCGATAATCTTGGACTCGTTGGAATCGTCACACCGAGCACAGCAATATTATGCAGAGAAACATCATAGTCCAAGAAAATATTATAAAACCAAATGGGGAACGTTAAAAACTCTTTTTCGCAAACCGAAAATGCCGGAACTTTTGCAATTAACGTCCGAATGAAATAAAACCAATTTTGTTGGAAAGAGGACGACAAATGCTACCTTTGAAAATGACAAACAAGCAATGGAGATTTTGCAAAGAAATGGAAGAGAGAAATCTTCCGCTCGGATAAACCGGCAAAATCTCCAATACCGAAACCGCAATAGAAGACGCATATGAAAACCGTTTTCGGTGAACTTAGCTTTGTCATGACAAGCACGACAAGCACCAAGACCACACCACGATTCGAGACAAATAAGAACCAATAAAGATGATAGCATGGATGCAAAGGTTTGTGCTCTCTACGGCGATACGATCACGATATTCGGTCGAGAGCCCCTCTTGATAGTACGGTTATCTATCCTATAATCCGGTCTCTCACTAAACAACATGAGACCGGTAAAATAGAAACCCTATCAAGATCATACCTTTGCCTTGCGCATTAATCCACTTGAGGTCGATGAAGACGATCTTCACCTCCTCAAGACGCATCACCTTCCTCGATTGCGCTTCGGTGAAGATTCACTTGATGCTCCCCCATACACCAAGATGGGAGACGCTCTCTTCGGCATATCTTCACTTGGCCTTGAGTGATGATCAACCCGCACAAAGCCTTGATCAACACACACTTTTCTTCTTCCCTTAACCTTGACTCCAACAAATGGAGAACAAGCAAACAAATGGACAACCTACAAATATAGCTCAATGCAAATATTAGTCCATAGAGATTGTCATTAATTACCAAAACCATGCATGGGGGCAACCATGCACTTTCAATCTCCCCCATTTTGGTAATTGATGACAATCCCTTTTAAGAGGGTTTATATAATGAATAAAGCATCCTTGCAAGACAAACGAGCAAGGATGCAAGCGCATTAAAGGCAAATGCAACAAAAGCATAAAACCCAAATTCCCTTAAACCCTCTAAACTTCTCCCCCATTGGCATCGATTGCCGAAATGGGAAGAAAAATTTAGAGAGCCAATATAATATGAGTTCCTCCATAAAAGGTGATGACAATCCCTTTTAACGAAAAATTAGAGGAAATCAAACTATATTGAGGATCAAAGATTGCAAAAAGATGAAATCATTTTAAACATCTCCACAAAGGAGAAAAGCAATCAAAAGATCCAAAGCGAGAGTTCTAAATAAAAACGGAGAAGCTCCCCAATTTTCATGCACAATTGAGAAGTGCACAAAATGGCATCCTCGCTCCCCAAAATTATCTAGAACACGCAACAAGTGCAAGAGTGCATAATGCAAAAGCAAATCATAGCACTTGCACCAAAGATGTGGTTGAGCCATAAGAGATACCAATTTTCAAAAAATTCATCATAAGATAGGCCCAACCGAAATAAAAGAAGATCTTTTAAAGAAATATGTTCACAAGCTTAGGGATACCAATTGGAAACTAAAACCAATTGAAAATGCCAAAAGCTAGTGAGATCATTTAGCCAATAAAATTCAACATGCTCACCATGGTAAGCATGAAGGTCAAAGATCTTCAAGAAATACATGAGTGTGCAAAGATACCAATAAACAATAAGACAAGCACTCATGAGACAAATTTGGAGCCACCAAAGAATTATAGATGAAACACAAGGTGGCTCAAAAAGAAATAGGATACCAACTAAAAGATGACCTCTCTCATATGTATAGGTTTCTAATTAGACAAACCATTGAAGATATACATCCGCAAAGAAACATATACATACGAAATGGTTCGGGAAAAGAGAACAAGGTATCCAAAAGGAAGTCATAAATATACAAACGAGATTGTTGCTTAAAAGCATAGCACATAGCTCAAATTTATCTCATTGTATATAAATGAACTTCAAATATATCAAATGCATCACACATATCACTAAGGGAACAAGAGATAGTGGAGATGCTTTGAGTTAGGCAACAAGTATCACAAGGAAATAATATCAATTGAAGAAAAGGTTTTTGCAAATTCATCACATATATCACAAAGATATATTAAGTGAAGGAAAAGGCCAAAACCACAACAATTGCATATAAGAGCTTTTATGCCAAGAGGCAACCTACACAAGGTTGAAACTAGAAAAGCATGCATGAGATAGATACTTGTTACCGAGATGACATTGGTGATGAAGATGATGAGAGATAGTTTGACATCAAAGCTTGACTCCGACAATCACACGGTGAGAATACCTTCCTTATGAATGAGGACAAGCATCCAATGCATCTCCATTGTACCTAAAACAAAATTAGAATACAACATGGTTCCCAAACTCATTGGGTTCCATAGTAGTTAGATAAACTACAATATATAGGAAACACTCCACATAAATATGTGCATATAGATATGAAATTGAATTTCATGCACATCTTAGCCGATTTAGGATTCGGTGGAGTATCCCCTATATATTGGAACTAAAAGGACTAGCATGCCATATAATATAAATGTTAAAGGATATACATACAAAGCCTTTCAAGATCCAAACGAGATACAATTTGGACAAAACACCAAGTAACCAAGAAGAGAGCACACAAGAGTGTGACACTAAAGGTTGTCCAAATTATATCAAACTCCAAATCAACACATGATTGAGGAAAAATCAAATCAACAAATGATTGATTCCAAAACTCATCAACACATGAAGTGTGATATCAATAGGAATCAAATCAAACAACACATGATTGAAAAGACACCAATTGAAAATAAGATACCAATTAAAACAAAAATATCAACTAGGAGAAAAGATACCAAGAAGAGGGTGATACTTGACCGAAATCAAGTAAAGTTAAAATAAGGCAAAAGGTATCAAGACTCCCACAATAAATATCAATTGGAACAAATATCTATGGAGGAGATATTAAATTCCAATTAATACCAATTGAAGGTGCCAACACAAGATAAAGAATCAAATGCCAATTGAGAGGATCAAAAATTGATAGAAAGAATAGTGTTCTAAATAAAAAGGAATGCTCCCCCAAGATTAATGCATTATCTTAGATATTTGCATTTGAATACAAAATGCATGCACAAGGGATCATTACTCTCCATATTTTATCTAAAACACTAAACACTACCGATTGAAAGATAGGATCCATTCAAAAGGCAAGGAAGGCAATAGATAAAGCAAATCAACGCAAGAGCCAATGTGAAGATGGTCTACAAAATCCACCACAATTACTAGTATCACTTGTCATGGACAAGGAGTATATAGAGATATTTCTCGGTGGTATAAAGGAATGATGTACAAGACCAACTTCACCACAAACTAGCAAATGGCAAAAGATAGGAATTAAAACACCATTTTTTTAAAGAGGTTTGTTGGTAGTTTCAATTATTCGAACCAACCGGCAAAGCCATGGTTAGAATAAAAGGAAACAAATGGTTTCTCACATAATATATGGGAATGCATATTAGAGAAAAACCACACCAAGCAACCTCACACAAACAAGAACCAAAGGGTAACCACAAAGGAAAAATGGAACTTGTTTGAGTAAACATGCCACATAGGAAATGGATAATGTACAATATCAACTCTAAGTGGCAAACCTCAAATGTTCACATTTTTATGGGATTGTAATATGCACATAGCTTATTACTCCCCCATAATGTGATAATTCATTTTATTTTTAAACAAGAGGCAAATAAAACCAACTAGAGAAATTAATGGACATTATAGAATTTGAATTTCTCATGAATATGACATACCACATAGTAGCTAGATAATATTGAAATATCAATACTAGGTGGTGTGCCTCATGTATACACATTTTTAGGTTTGTGATGTGCACAAAGCACATCACTCCCCCAAAATGGGATAGTCCATTAATATCTCAAAGAGCCAAATGAAATCCACACAAGATTCAATAAAGCTCAACACAAAGTTACACATACATGATACACAACTATCTTACATAACCTTGAGTAACAAGACAAGTAGGAAGGTAGCATATCACATACAAGCACATGCTAGGAACAAAACTAACACATGCAAGGGAGCAAGCAACTTTCAATGTATATATGAGTTAAATACATGTTACCGCAAGGAGGAAGCATTGGATATGAGATAGATATGTGATCCTCCAATTGACTTGGCTTGGGAAATAAAACCATGAAGATCCCTTAATTCTTCAAAAATAGCCAAGTCACCAATGTCCTCCACATCAACCTATTGATCAAGTTGAAGCTTGTTGGTCCCCAACCAAGTTGGGTCCTAAGAGGTTAGTCACAATAGGTTTGGGAACCCAAATGGTGCTTTTCTTGACACCACTTTGAGCTCCCACATATTTGGCAAACACATTGCCACTTCTATCCTTCCCAAGAGAATAATCATCATCAATTATGATAGGGTTGGATAAGGTACCGTTAGTGCATGAAGAAGCAAAATGACCTTTGCCACGGCAAAGGTAGCAACACCGACTCTTCTCTTTCTTCTTCCTAGGCTCCTTAACTTGAGGAGCATTGGCTTGAGTCTTCTTAGGAGGTGGCCGTTGTTCAACTCGTGGTTGAGCACAAGATTGAACAAGAGGCCGCTTCCCTAGTTGCTTCTCACTAAGAGGCTTCTTCTTCATTGGGCAATCCCGAACGTGGTGCCCTTCAACTTTGCACTTGAAGCAAATGATCTTGGCCGGATTCTTGACTTGAACTTGGCCCTTCTTTTTCTTCTCAACCGTGGACTTGATCTTGTTGTTGGAGTTGAATCCAAGTCCACTCTTGTCATTCGGGGATTCTGTGCACTCAACATGTTGTCAAGTGCACGCTTCCCTTCATGACGCTTTTCCAAGTCATTCTTCAAAGAAGTGACTTGGGCCTTGAGGTCTTTTATTTCCTCTACATGGTTAGTGGCAACAAAAACACTAGAGGAAGTAGAAGCTTCATTGTTAGAACAACAAGGCAAAGCAAGTAATTCATCACATGATGTACCAATATTTTTAGTGGATGAATTACTAGGACTAGCACATGGCAATATAGCATTTTTAGTTATGGTTGTGCTATTATCCACATGAGGCTCACAAGATTTTACCTTTGTCGTGATGGCCTCATGAGCTAACTTTAGACTAGCATAGGATGCTAGAAGATCATCATTAGAGCTAGATAGCTTTTTATGACTTTCTTCTAACTCCCTATACTTGCTAGTTAGCAACTCAAGTTGAGCCCTTAGCTCAACATTCTCCTTCAAGGTAGATGCTTCACAAGAAATTGAGTTAGTAGCACAAGCATCATTAACTTTAGGAATAGAAGAAGAAATCTTATCAAGCTCATTATTTAATCTAGCATTTTCCATTTTAAACACTTTATATTTTGCATGAGCATGATCACATTCTTTAATGATTTTAGCAATTATATCATTATGAGACTCCTCGATAGATTCTAGTTTCTCCTCTAGAGAAGCACGAGTCTCTTGCTCTTCCACAAGAGCATCTTCTAACGATGCTTTCTCCATAGCATCATCTCTTTCGATCTTACCCTTTTCATCAAGGCTTGCTTCCAAAGCCTCAATAGTTTCCCCGCGCTCAATAAGCGTTTTCATAATTTCAAAGAGCATAGCTTGAGCATTTTTATTTTTAGGAAGGGCTTTAAGAATCATAAGACCGTTATTTTGAAGCCTAGCATTAACCTTTTCCACATCATCTTCTTCATCATTTTTATCATCATTATTATTATCATTGCTAGAAGAAGATTTAGCCATAAGGCAATGAGAGGTGGATGGAGATGAGCAATTAATTTTTGAACTACTCAAGTTCACATCTTGTTCCATAGCAAATTGAGTTTCCTCTACATTATTATTAATACAAGATTTAGAGGGAACACAAGCATTTTTATCAAGGAAACAAGATGAAGCAAGCATATCATAAAGAGATTTATCCAAGCAATTTTTAGATGATATACAAGGACTATCAACACTAACATGTAAATCATTTATAGTGCTATGAGTGTTGAGGTCCAAAGATGAATCATTGCAACTAGATAGAGGTGGAGAATCATCAATACAGAGCTCACTATCCAAATTGCAAAAACCATCACTACTCACCATCACATTGGATTGTGTCTTACCACATTTTGGTGAAGTAGACGAAGACGAGAACTCGTCACGGCCGGAGGTGGAGGGAGAACAATCATCCTCAATAATGTTGGACACTCCATATTTGTCTTGAAGCTTGGTCCAAAGATCATGAGCATCCCGGAGAGGCATGATTGACTCGAAAATTACTACACTCACAAACTTGCAAAACTCATTAGAGGCTAGAGCGTCTAGATATAAGTTTTTCTCATCCTCTAAAGTCGTACTTTCTCAGTCCTTCGGAGGAGAAAAACCTATATCTAAGATACGCTCAATATTGGGGTCCAAGACCCGTAAGTGACTAAGCATATGAGTTTTCCAAACATTAAAATTTGTGCCATTAAATCTAAACAAGGAATTGTGCACTAAATCCCTAGACGACATCTTTACTCTCTAGGTGGTAAAGCCAAACAAGAGAGACGAGGCTCTGATACCAATTGAAAGAACAACTATGCCCGAGATGTCGCCTAGAGGGGGGGGTGAATAGGCGATTAAAACTTTTTCTAATTAGGGGCTTGAGAATTGCGGAATAAAACTATGTGTTTAAATTAACAAGCCAACAACCTAATATACTAGGTTTGCCTAAGTGCACCGACAAAAAATGCTAAGCAAGGCAAGCAACAAGGTGATAGCTAAATATAAATGTAAAGCACGAAGGCTATCACAAAGTAAAGTGCCTAAGTAAAAGCTCGGGTATAGAAATAACCGAGGCACGCGGAGACGAACATTTATTCCCGAGTTCCTCCTTGTTAAGGGAGTACATCTCATTGGAGGGGTGTGAGCTCTCCACAAAAGGCCTACTCAAGATGCCACAAAGGCCTCACCCTATTCTCCGATGAACCGCACCCAAAGGTTTGGTTCACCTTCCACTATCGGAATCCTTCGGGGCGGATTCCGGAGCCCTTACAACTTTTGGGGCACACACCCACAACTCAATTGGGGGCTCCCAACGTGCCGAAGCTCCACAAGCCGAAGTCTTCATGGCACCACCACCGTCTAGGGTCCAAAGACCCAAGAGTAACAAGCTCCCAACCTTCAATCCCACGAATCACCGTGGGGAGCACAACCCGATGCAACAAATGCAAAAGGGCAAGAACACACCAAGTGGTCAAATTCTTCTCCCCAAAATCCAACCGAAGCAACTAATGCTACGGAGGGATTTAGGAGGAAGAATGGAGGAGAAACACCAGGAACTCCAAAATCTAGATCCCACAAGTTCCCCTCACTTAGAGGAGATTTTGTTTGGTGGAAAGATGGATCTAGATCTCCTCTCTTGTTTCCCTAAATTTGGGCAAGAATCATCGGAGGGATTAGAGGAAATCGAGCTCTCAAAAAGTTGGCAATGGAGGGGAGAGAGCAAGGGATGAGATCTCCTCTGAAAATGGGGAAGAAAACCCTTTTATAGGTGGCTCCAAAAAGGAGCCGTTGGAGGAGAAAACGTGGGACAAAAGTGGAGAAAAAAACTGCCCAGGCGGCCGAGCAGCCGGCCCGGCCAGCAGCCGGCCAGCACCCCGGCCTGGCCGGGGAAACGAGCGAACGAAGCGAAGAACCAGCAGACCAGCCGGCCTGCCCTCGGCTAGGGACCGACCTGCCAGCGTGCTGGGCCGGGGCACAGCCCGAGCCGGCCGGCCTGGTCCCGGCCTGGGCCGGTCAGGCAGCGCGGGGTGGGCTGGGAAGCCACCCGAGGCTGCCGGCCTCGTCCCGGCCTGGGGCCGGCCCGGCAGTTTTTTTTCTTTTCTCTGTTTTTTTTATTCTGTCTAATAAAAACTCCGAGAAGAAAACGCAATAACTTTCGCATACGAACTCCGTTTTCGATAAACTTGGACTCGTTGGAATCGTCACAACGAGCACAACAAGATTATGCAGAGAAACATCATAGTCCAAGAAAATATTATAAAACCAAATGGGGAAAGTTAAAAACTCTTTTTCGCAAACCGAAAATGCCGGAACTTTTGCAATTGACGTCCGAATGAAATAAAACCAATTTTGTTGGAAAGAGGACGACAAATGCTACCTTTGAAAATGACAAACAAGCAATGGAGATTTTGCAAAGAAATGGAAGAGAGAAATCTTCCGCTCGGATATACCGGCAAAATCTCCAATACCGAAACCGCAATAGAAGACGCATATGAAAACCGTTTTCGGTGAACTTAGCTTTGTCATGACGAGCACGACAAGCACCAAGACCACACCACGATTCGAGACAAATAAGAACCAATAAATATGATAGCATGGATGCAAAGGTTTGTGCTCTCTACGGCGATACGATCACGATATTCGGTCGAGAGCCCCTCTTGATAGTACGGTTACCTATCCTATAATCCAGTCTCTCACTAAACAACATGAGACCGGTAAAATAGAAACCCTATCAAGATCATACCTTTGCCTTGCGCATTAATCCACTTGAGGTCGATGAAGGCGATCTTCACCTCCTCAAGACGCATCACCTTCCTCGATTGCGCTTCGGTGAAGATTCACTTGATGCTCCCCCATACACCAAGATGGGAGACGCTCTCTTCGGCATATCTTCACTTGGCCTTGAGTGATGATCAACCCGCACAAAGCCTTGATCAACACACACTTTTCTTCTTCCCTTAACCTTGACTCCAACAAATGGAGAACAAGCAAACAAATGGACAACCTACAAATATAGCTCAATGCAAATATTAGTCCATAGAGATTGTCATTAATTACCAAAACCATGCATGGGCGCAACCATACACTTTCAATTGTTTCACAACTCACGCCACCCGGAACACGACAGCGTAATGGTGTGTCTGAACATCGTAATCGAACCTTATTAGATATGGTGCGATCTATGATGTCTCACACAGATCCGGCACTATCATTTTGGAGCTATGCATTAGAGACAACCGCATTCACTTTAAATAGGGCTCCATCAAAATCCGTTGAGACGACTCCATATGAGTTATGGTTTGGCAAGAAGCCAAAGTTATCGTTTCTCAAAGTTTGGGGTTGCGATGCTTATGTGAAAAGCTTCAACCTGATAAGCTCAAACCCAAATCGGAGAAAAATGCGTCTTCATTGGATACCCTAAGGAAACTATTGGGTATACCTTCTACCACAAAACCGAGGGCAAGATTTTCGTTGCCAAGAACGGTTCCTTTCTAGAGAAGGAGTTTCTCTCGAAAGAAGTGAGTGGGAGGAAAATAGAGCTTGACGAGGTTATTGAACCTGTTCTTGAGATGCCGAGTAGCGCAGAACTGGAAGATGTTCCAGAACAGCCGTCGCCACCTGAAGAAGGAGCAAATGATGTTGATCATGCTGTTCCAGTCAAAGCTGCTATTGAACCTCGCAGGTCAACGAGGGAACGTACCGCCCCTGATCGGTACGACCCTGTCATGAGTGTCATGTTGTTAGACAATGTTGAACCTGCGAATTATGAGAGAGCAATGATGAGCCCAGACTCCGATAAATGGCTAGGAGCCATGAAATCCGAAATGGAATCCATGTATGAAAAACAAGTATGGACTTTGGTGGACTTACCGAACGACCGTAAGGCCGTTGAAAACAAATGGATATTCAAAAGAAAGACAGACGCTGACGGAAACGTCACTGTGTATAAAGCTCGACTTGTCGGAAAGGGTTTCTGAAAAATTCAAGGAGTTGACTACGATGAGACATTCTCACCTGTAGCGATGCTAAAGTCTGTTCGGATTATGTTAGCAATTGCCGCATTTTATGATTATGAAATTTGGCAAATGGATGTGAAGACCGCGTTCCTTAATGGTCATATTAAGGAAGAGTTGTACATGGTGCAACCCGAAGGTTTTGTTAATCCAAAGGATGCTGACAAGGTATGCAAACTTCAGAGATCCATCTATGGACTGAAGCAAGTATCGCGGAGTTGGAATCTCCGATTTGATGAGGTGATCAAAGGGTTTGGATTTGTCCAAACTTATGGAGAAGCCTGTATTTACAAGAAAGTGAGTGGGAGTTCAGTTGCATTTCTGATACTATATGTGGATGAATTATTATTGATTGGAAATGATGTTACACTGCTTGAAAGTGAAAGGCCTATTTGAATAAGAATTTTTCAATGAAAGACCTTGGCGAAGCAGCGTACATTTTAGGCATAAAGATCTACAGAGATAGGTCAAGGCGCCTAATAGGGCTTTCACAGAGTACATACCTTGACAAGGTTCTGAAGAAGTTCAGAATGAAAAATTCAAAGAAGGGGTTCTTACCAATGTTGCAAGGAAAGGTTCTGAGTAAGACTCAGAGTCCTGTTACGGCAGAAGATAGAGAGATAATGAACAATGTTCCTTATGCCTCTGCGATAGGCTCTATCATGTATGCCATGCTATGTACTAGACCAGATGTGTGCCATGCTGTAAGTTTGACTAGCAGGTACCAAAGTGATCCAAGAACACTGGACAGCTGTCAAGAATATCCTTAAATATCTAAATAAAACTAAGGAAATGTTTCTCGTGTATGGAGGTGACCAAGAGCTTGTCGTAATGAGTTACGTTGATGCTAGTTGGGACACAGATCCAGATGACTCTAAGTCAGGGTGGGCATATTTCCCGATTCCCGAACCCGATACCCGAATATCCCGAACCCGAACCCGAATATCCCGAACCCAAAAATCCCGAACACCTATTCGGGAATCAGATCAAGAATCCCGAAATTTATACGGGAAATTCGGGATTTGATTCCTGAAACCCGAACAACCCGAAAATCCCGAAGTAGCCCACCAGGCCGCCAGCCCATCCTACACTCCCGCACATCCCAGGATCCCAGCAGCCCAAAAGCCCATCTCTAACCCTAATCCCTGCAGTCCTCGCCCACACGAAGAGGCCCGAGCCCTCATTCCCCAACCTGGCCGCTGCCTGGCGGCTGGCGCCTGCGAGGCTGCGACGCGATCGGACGCCGACGCACGCCTCCCTCCGTCCCGCGATGCCTCGCTCAACCTGGTCGCCGCCTACGACATGGCCGGAGGCCTCCCTCGATGGCGAGCTGCAGTGCTACGCCGTGCCGGCCGCCTCCCTCGATGGTGAGATGTGGTCCCGCACCGACCGCCTCCCTCGACGGCGAGCTGCATCTCCATCTTCCCCGACGAGACAAAAGCGAGTAGGCAACGATCTCCTCTTCTCCGATCTGACGCATCCATATTCTCCGACCCGACGCCTCCATCCTCTCCGACCGGACACTGAAGAACTTCTGTTGACATTTTTTCTCTGTTCTGAACTTCGGGATATTCGGGATTTCCCGATCCCGATCCCGAATTGTCGGGATCCCGAATTGTCGGGAATCAGTTTTTCTGAAGAAAATTCGGGAGTCGTTTCGTGAATCCCGAATTTTATTTTTCCCGAATTTCCCGTCCCGAAATTTCGGGAATTCCCGAACGCCCAGCCTTGACTCTAAGTCTCAGTCTGGATACGTGTTTATTCTGAATGGTGGCGTGTGAGTTGGAGAAGTTCCAAGCAGAGCGTGGTGGCGAAATCTTCAACAGAAGTGGAGTATGTTGCGGCCTCGTCGGTAGCAAGTGAAGCAGTCTGGATGAAGGAGTTCCTCTCAGAGCTAAGCATGGTTCGAAGTGCGTCAAGACCTCTGGCCCTGTACTGTGATAATACAGGTGCAATAGCTCTTGCCAAGGACCCGACTTCACACAAGAATACCAAGCATATTAAGCGCTGCTATCACAATTTGCGTGAGAATGTCAAGTATGGTGACATAGAGATTTGCAAGGTGCATACGGATCTGAATGTGGCAGACCCGTTGACTAAACCTCTTCCACGAGCAAAACATGATCAACACCGAGAGGCTATGGGTGTTAGATTGCTACAAATGTAAACTAGATTATTGACTCTAGTGCAAGTGGGAGACTGTTGGAGATATGCCCAAGAGGCAATAATAAAGGTTATTAATAATCATATTTTCCGTTCATGACAAATATTTATATTCATGCTAGAATTGTATTAATCGGAAACAAATACATGTGTGGAATATAAACGGTAATGTATCCCTAGTCTTTCCTCTTGTGACTAGTTCGTTTGATTAAGTGATGGTTAGATGTTTCCTAACCATGGATTTATGAATCACTTGATAAACGAAGTTTGTATCATGGGTGATGATATAATGGACAAGACTCAAATTAAATAGATGTCAAATATAGTTTCCTTAGACCATGAGATTATGTTACTCCCGCTTATCGGAGGAGTGCTTTGTGGATATCAAACGTCACTTCGTAACTGGGTGATTATAAAGGTGGCTTTCAGGTTCTCCGATGATAGGTTGTTGGGTGGCATGTTTCAAGACTGGGATTTGTTCGTCCAACAGTTGGATAGATATCTCTGGGCCCTCTCGGTAGTATGGCATCCAAACGCTTGCAAGCATATGACTAAGTGGCTAGTCATAAGGGATCCTATTCTATGGGAACGAGTAAAGAGAACTTGTCGGGAACGAGATTAATCAGATATGGAGATATCAGTGGATTAAATCTCGGACAAGTAATATATCGTGAAACAAAAGGAATCGTATATGGATTAATTGAATCCCGGACATTGTGGTTTGACTGGTAAAGTACTTCGTCGAATATGTAGGAATTAATATGGGCATCCCGGTCCCGCTATTAATATGACATATTCACGAACCCGCAGAGTCACACACTTAACGTTCGATGTAGTTAGGGTTCGAGATAAATGATGGTGAGAAAGAATATTGATTCGGAGTCTCGGATAGGATCCCAGACGTCACGAGGAGTTCCGGAGTGGTCCGGAGAATAAGATTCATATAAGGAAAGTGGTTTCCGGAGGTTACGAAAAGGTTCGGGAATTTATCGGTAAAGTACCGGAAAGTTCTAGAAGGTTCTAGAGGGGTCTAGAAGTGGGGCCCATAGGAGTATGGGGCCCACATGGGATAAAGGGGTGGTGGACTGGCCTAAAGGGCCAGCCGCACCACCTGGCCTCCAAAGGCCCATGCGGGCTAAGGGGCCCAAAGGAGGGGGGCGCCCCAAACCCTAGGCCTTGCTTGGGGGCTAAGCCACCCAAGCCGGCCGGCCCTAGGGCAAGGGGGGCCACACCCCAACCCTGGCCGCCTATATAAAGGGGCGCAGGGCAAGGGGCGGCGCACCCCTTGGTGCCCTAGCCGCCGCCCCCTCCTCCCTAGCCGCCACCTCCTCCTCCTCCTCTCCCTCCGCAGACGCTTGGCGAAGCCCTGTCGGATCTCCACCATACACACCACGCCACCGTCGTCGTGCTGTCGATCTCGCGAGCCTCTCCACCACCTCTTGCGGGATCAAGAACGTGGAGTCTTCATCGAGCTATACGTGTGGATCTCTCGGAGGCGTTGCTCGTGCGGCGCTTGGATAATACATCTCCTCGCGACTAGACGAGTCTAGTTGCGGGGATCGACTAGCCAACCCCTGCCTCGACAAAACGCTTGCGGTTTTCTTCGAGGGTGAGATTCGATCTCCTTCTTGCTACCAACCTCTCGTAGATCAGATCTCGTGTTGGGTTTATTCCGTCATCTTTGCGTAGGAATTTTTTATTTTATATGCTGCGACCCTTCAGTAACATCACAAATATCAAGACAATTTTGCTTATGTGGCAAGTAGTTAATGAGGAGAGAGGTGTTTGTGGTAATTTACTATGTCACTGTAACATCACACAAATCGAGACAAAATGAGTCTATAGATTAATAAATAGAGACATACATGACACCACATATATGTTACTATGCAGTGTAGAGGTAGTAACATAGAGTAGTAGCATGCTTATGTTACTAGTCTAAGTTACTCTCCATTGTGACTAGCCTAACCTCCAACCCAAACCATATATTAGATTGGTTGGGTATTGTGTAAACCTTCTTCTTTAATTGGACGGGAGCGTACGTCATCTCAGCTGACTTTAAGTATGTGTAAGTGGGATATTTTTTTATTGTTTTTTTAAACAACTATCCTACTTGCACATCCCTAAATGGCTTCAACATAGACTGAAATATTGCAAGCCGCGGAGTCACAATCTGACGCTCGTGTCGCGTATGCCATAACAGCGAAAAAGCCCGTAGACATAAAATAGATTTCTCGTTCCCATAATCTTAATGGAAACACTTCAGTTCAGCTCGGGGATCGCATCCCGCGATCCTCCGAGTTGGTCGCACGTCGCGTGTCCAGGAAACGTGGGAGACAGCAGATGGCGGGCCCACCCACAAGCATTATCTGCTCCGACCGTTTCTCCTCCACCCATTTCTTCCCTTTCTTTTTCTTTTTCTCCGTTCGCCTATTTTTCTTTGCGCAGTGATGGCGTCTGCAGCTCCGCCTAGCACCAAATACTCGAGCCCAAGATCTCGGCCCCGTCGTCCTTCACCACGTCACAAGCTTGAGCAGGCGACGACTACTACGTGGTGCTCTCATGGGAGAGCGGCTGTCCTACCGAAGAATCATGGCGGTGCGCCCATGGCCACGAGAGGACGCTGATAACCCCCAAGAGCAGGGGATCACTGTAGCACCTCTCAATGTGAAAGTAGGGTGTCGGCACAGTGGAAACCAGGGTACCACGGGCCGGCCTGCCAGGGCCCACAAGATTCCTCAGAAGATTTTGCTAAGGACCAGGCTTTCCAAGCCTGGCGAGCCTCGCGAGGGTTTTTCCTCACGAGGGACCTTTTCTCCTCGCCGAGGGTTTTCTCCCTTGGCGAGGGACTTCTCCTCGAGAGGGCGTCTCGGACGCCGCCAGCAATTCTGCTAAGGACCAAGCCGAAAGGCTCGGCGAGGCCTTTCGCCTCGCGAGGCTTCCTTCCTCTCGAAGCCAGCTCTGCCCCCGCGGCAGAGCGCACATGGGCTCTGCATCCTCCGCAGAGTGACGACCGCGCCAGCGCGCGGTGACAGCAACGCCCCAGTTGCCTTTCTTGTGTATAAAGGAGTCAACAAAGCTGCCTCAAGCAAAGGAGCCGCAAGGATTGCCACTTTAGTGATAAGGGAACCGTCTACAGCTACCCTCCAAGGACGACGTCACCGTGGGACCCGTCCTGCCTCAGCAACGTCAGCCCACCGTCCCGTTTGGACGGTGGCTTTTCCAGCTTTGGTGACGCCGCCCCTGCCGTGGACCGCGTCCATAGACCTTACCTTTATGGTGGACTCCGCTTTTTTGGTGCACCGCGCCTCCTCCTTCGTCGCCATGTGGTAGCCCTTCCCGCCAAGATGTTTTGGGGAAGAGGCCCAAGACGCCTATAAAAGGAGGAGGAGCCCGTTCGGGCAAAGGGTTCAGACTCTGGTTGGTTCGAAGATTCACAAGCCCAAAAACCCTAGATCTGAGGTTAGCAGTAAGCCATTGTTAGCCATCCAGAGCTCGCCAAGCTCGCCCTGTACTAAAACCTCTCCAAGCAAGTGCAATACAACTCGAGGCAGGACGTAAGGGTTTTACCTCACCTAGAGGGCGCTGAACCTAGGTAAGACCGTGTGTTCCTCTCTGCAGTGCTTCCCCGCAGCGATCCAGGCGAGCACCGTCGCCGAGGCACATTGAGGGTTGTTTGATTCCGTGTTCAGCCCCTTACTCGATCCTTCGTGAGACACACCCAGTTCCTGGGACAGTTCTCCAACATAGGGTATCGATCCGCAGGAGCAAGAAGGAAAAGTTATCTATTCCCTACAACTAAAATGTCACAAGTTTTAGTTGATTATGCACTAAACAAGTTTAATGAACAAGATGGTTGACTTAATGGATGGAGGTTTTAATGTAACAAAACAAAAATGTAAAAGTGTCCCAATCCTCTTCAATGCAAGAGGACAAGACAAAGGTGTAAACGGTGTTTGGAAATAAGGCTTAGGGATCATGCTTTCACTAGTGGACACTCTCAACAATAATAATATAATTGAATACATAGATAATTCCTCCTCATTATGCTACTCTGAATTAATTTCTGGTTGGATAAAGAACACCAATCCATTATGTAGGGCTACAAAAAGCACACATTAAAGTTCGTATTCCACATCTATGGACACTTCATGCGATCACTATTCGCATCCAAAGATAGTACTAATAAACACCACAATATCATAGAGACACCCAACGCAAATAATAACTCATGATAAGTATTCATGTAATCTTTAGCCTAAGAGCCACACACGGTGCACGCACTATCAACTTCACACCATGGGACAAAGGTGACTCCGGCAATCACATCAATAAAACCACTTGAGTAGCATAATTCATAAGATAAAGAAGAGTACCATCTATGGATTCAACTAGATTACAAAGCTCATGATCACATAAAGATCACACCATGGGAGAGAGAGATAAACCACATAGCTACCGGCATGAGCCTTCAACCCCGAGGGAGACTACTCCCCCTTCATCATGGAGATGAGGAGCTTGATGGAGAGGTTGATGAAGAGGTGCAGCCCGGAGTGGAGATGATCTTGCTATAGATGTTGATGATGAACACACCAGAGGGAGGTGGAGCCCTCCGGAGGTGGATTCCGGCGGTGTTTCCCCCCTCCGATCTTCTCTGGCGGCAGCCCTCTGCCTCTCTGTTTCTGGTTTTGCGTTTCTCCGCCGCCTCCCTCTGGAAAACGTCGGGGGACCTTTTATATAGGCGTTTTTAGGTCACGAGGATGCTTCTGGGCGAAGGATCGATGCAAACGGGGCCACGAGGGCCAAATTGGATGGGCCCACGCGACCTGGTACTGTAGCCGCGTGGGACCCCCCCCTTTTGGTCCTCCGGCCTCCGTTCGTTGACTTCTTTCGCTCCTAAATCTTCTCCTTCCAAAATAATGACCCCCTAAATTTATAGCTCATTATGACGTCGTTAAAGGTCCTGAAACAAATAAAGAAAGAAATAGGGGTTTTCTGCATGCGCAGGATTAATTCCATATAAAGGGGAAATCATTATAAATTACCAAAAATCATTAAATAACAGTAATATACCCCTTATATGATGCAAATATGAATGGAATATAACTATTATAGTGCAAAGTTCATGTATGTATTTTAGATGCATCAGACGCGGCCGTGCTCCCATGGGAGCGTGTGTGCTGCTGCCGAAGGAGCGTGGCGGTGCTTCCGTGAGAGGGCGGCGATGCTGTCGAGAGAGGCAGAGAGCGCGGTGCTGCCTAAGGAGAGAAGCGTTGCTTCCATGGTGGGCGGTGGTGCTGCTGAGGTAGAACGGCGGTTCTGCCGACGGCGAGGTAGTGTTGTCGGGAGCGCACGACGCTGCTGTCGACAGAGCGCGGCGGTGCTCCCATGGGACTGTGGCGGTGCTGTCGACGGAGCGCAACAGTGCTCCCATGGGAAGACGACGGTGCTTCTGAAGGAGTGCGGCGGTGCTGTCAACAAAGCGCGGTGGTGCTACCTTGGGAAGACGACGGTGCTTCTGAAGGAGTGCGTCGGTGCTCCCATTGAAGGGCGGCGTTGCTATCAAGAGAGCATGGCGATGTTGTCGAAGGATCTCGGAGGTGCTCCCATGGGAGGACATCGATTCTGCCGAAGGAGTGCGGGGGTGCTTGCTCCCATGGGAAGTGCGGCAGTGCTGCGAGCGCTCGGGAAAGCTGCTAGCGGAATCGACGTGATCCCATCCAGCCTCGGTGCTCCGATGAGCGGGGCGACTGACGTCTTCTCCGGCAACGGCTATGGCTCACGGACGAGCCAACACGCAGCTTTATGAGAAACCCATGGAGACGGGTTTAGGGATGGGTTGGGGAACGTGCTTCTGCAAGCCAACGCCTCAGCTTTAAGGAGCTTCCTCGCCGGCGGTGGTCGCAGCTCTCGGCGAGGAAAGGATGGGCACCCAACGGGTCTGCTCTGAGCCACCACCATTTTTTGCATCAGGTTCTAAGAATGTGTTGGGGACAAAAGAACATGTGGATGGAAGCCTCGCATGGATGAGAAGGGCATCAAGCGGTTGAACACGTTCGAATCGGACGGCTCGGGAACAGGAGGTTCGGAGTGCACGATCGTCCGAGGGACCCTCAGCGCTTCCCTCTTAAAGAAAGAAACGTGATACACCGTTCCGCTGCATCGCATTTTGCAACTTTGCTAATTTGCAAGGGCAAGCAGCAATCACGCAACGCACCATCGCAAACAAATCTCAAACGACCACAACTTTTTACGGTTTCTTAAAACAAAACCGAAATACTCTTCTTTCTCTTCGAATGCATTTCCGGTTTCTTCCTGAGACACGTACCGCTTCGTCTCCAGCCAGCCGCAAGGAGCCCAGGCGATTGGATCTCGCGTCTCCCGTCGGCGCCGCCGCAGGTCTACCCCGCCTCTGTGGCCTTCGGGCCATGGAGGCGTGGTGGATCTCGACCCTCGTCGGCGGGAGGGCTCCGTTTTTCTGGTTTAGTGTCCAGGTTTGTCGGGGCGGCGCTTTGTTGGTGGCGGCGGCGCTTCTTGCAATAATGTCTCCCCGGCTTCATCTCTCGGTGTTTTTTTTAATGTCATGGTCCTTTTTGCAAAAAAAAAGCATTTTCGTATAACCTTTTGAAGAAAAAACCTGATACACCGTTCCACTCCTGCATCGCAACTTTGCAAGGGGCCAAGCAGCAATCACGCAACGCACCATCGCAAGAAGATGTCACGGGCCGTGGAAAAAAAAAAGATTCCGAGTCTCTGACAGAGTGACCCCACCGCCAGACCAGTACAAAGCACAATAGTACAAGGCACACTCTCCCTCTCCGTGACTCCGTCTCCCTCCACTCCCCCACCCCACCCTTCCATTCCGCCTCCTCCTCTCCCAAATCGCACGCGCCCGCAGAAATCCCCCCGAAAATTTCCTCTCTCCTCTCCGATCGCCTCCTCCGCAGCTCCCGTAAACCCTAGCCATCGGCCTCCCCCTCCTCACCGGCCTCGCGGTCGCGCCCCGGGCCTTCCTCGCCGCGGTCCGCGCCGCGGTGACAAAACCCTAGCCCCGCCGCCAGATCCCGATCCGGCGCGGCGGGAGCCGGTACCCCGCGCCCCCAGCGAAATGGAGGCCGCGGCGGCGCGCAAGGAGTGGCGCGCCGTCCCCGACGCCCCGCTCCGCACCAATGGCGCCGAGGTCGTCTCCCCGCTCCCTTCCGCACGACAAAACCCTTCCTTTTTACCCCACACTGACACACCCGTCTCAGCTGCCCTACTCACGCCGCGTCTCCGTGTTGTTGTTGTTTTTGGTGTTCAGGATGCCGCGGAGCGCGTGAAGATGGTGCAGTCCGATGGCAGGGTCGTCTACGAGGTGCGTGCCGTCTCACTCGGCTTAGCCATGCACCTGGGCTTTGGAAAATTGGATTCCTGACGTGGGTGGATTGTCTTCTTGGTGCAGGACGAGACGGGAGGGCTCGAGGACTTCTGCTCGATCACCATTGATGGGAGCGGTGGGCTCAGCGAGGACATCCTGCAGCAGCGCCTGCAGAGCGTCGCGCGGCAGCGCGAGGAGCTGCAGCAGGTCGAGATCGACCTCCGCGCGCAGGCCATCGCTCACCCGCAGATCATTGAAGTGCAGCGCAGGTTCGGGGAGGCTGCCAAGGAGCATGTTGTAGCAGCTGAAAAGATCAAGGTTGTATCGCTTACCCTTTTTATGTCCATAGTATTGCCCTACTCGCTAGGTCGTGGGAAGTACTTGGGACTTATCGATTGCAGATGACATGGTATGTACTGGTTGCTTGGGAAATACTACATGCTACTGATAATGTTGAGAGCCATGATTGCCAGAAAGCTACCACCTTTGTGGTTACACTGTAGTTTTAGACGGAACCAACTCGATGTTATTTTTGTTTTTCTCAAAGTACTGAGTTATGTGTTATATTCATGGAGATGGTGTAGTTCTGTAGGAGTCCTTCTGTATTTGTAGTGTGGCATTGTCATTGGTTTTGTGGTTTTCTGCTGACGAGGAAAGTTGAATGTTGATTGATGCTCTAAAATAGCTAAGATGCAGTGAACCTTCAGATTTTCTTATCTGGCTTTATGCTTTGACTTCAGCTACACGTTGTCTTGTGTTTACCTTCAGTTGTTTCTCTTTTGAAGTACTTGCAACATTCACTGTGTTATAGGCATGGAGATGTTGTAGTTCTGTAGGAGTCCTTTTGTATTTGTAGTGTGGCATTGTCATTGGTTTTGTGGTTTTCTGCTGACGACGAAAGTTGAACGTTGGTTGATGCTCTAAAATAGTTAAGATGCAGGGTAGCTTCATATTTGCTTATCTGGCTTTATGTTTTGACTTCAGCTACACTTTATCGTGTGTGTACCTTCAGTTGTTTCTCTTTTGAGATGCACCTTTAAGCATGTAGCATATAGTCTGGGGTGATATATTTGATGCAGACCCTATGTTACTTTTGTCGGGGGGAAGCAAAACTGATGTACAGATTGAACAGGAACAACTACATGAACGGGAGAAGTACATTCTTGAGCTCGAAATGAAATTGGGTGATAAACATAGGGAATTGGATGCTTTGAAGATTGACCATCAAACGGTTGGTGGACTTAACTGTTATGTTATGCGATGTTCACACCAGAGTGCTGATGTTCTTATTTACCATTTTTGTTCTTCTTGGCAGGTATGGGCAAATCAGGATCTTCTTAGAGAACAGACCAAGGAACTCGCAAGTTTCAGGTACCGTTTCTACCTTGTGCATGAGACAGTATCTCTCAAGTTAGAAATACACTAGTGAAGTTGCACAGCTTAAATCTTCAAAAGCATTATCCAGTGTTCTAGACCGTACATAGGAATTACACAATTTCTCTATAATGCTTTTGAACATTACATGTGCCAACTGCCAAGCTATATCACTAGATCTCATCCTTTTTTGAATAAAAATGAACCGGCACATGTCATTTATTCATGCACCGCCAAAATATATTTTTATTTTGTAAAACATTTCTCCAGTTATTCAACTTGCTGTCTAAATAATATTTCTATTTTATAAATATAGGCCTGATCCCTTCTTATTTCGTGCAGAAGGGAGCGTGATAATATTGAAGCTGAAAGATCCCAGCATCTTAAACAAATTCACGATCTCCAAGAACATCTGCGAGAAAAGGAAAGCCAGTGTCTTGCATTAGAGGAACAGGTATCCCTCTCTATCCTTTTTTGCTTTCATTTATATTTTAGATTACCCATGCATTACTTAGTAGCTCCATCAAACTAAAACCCTAGACATTTTTACTGATTGTTTATGTGTTACAATAACATAGTTTGCTTTGATCTCCTCTCCATGAGTAACTGTTCTAAGTTTCACTTTAAGTTATTCACAAGACCGTGTCATAAAATAGATATGGTATTCTAATAATTAACACAGTTCTCTTAAAATGTCTGTATTGCCCTAACGTCGTAATAAAATGACTGAATTGTAAACTAGGCACTTCCCAATGTTTCATCTTGTTTGCAGGGGTTCCCATATCCTTTTCTTGGTACCAAAATTATTTCGTGTTAAGTAAATCTTGGGTATTATTTTGCTCGTGTTAGTTTGTTGTATTCATGCCTGAGCAATTGAAGAGGTTATTTGTCTGCGAGACATTTCTTTACAAGCGTTACAATTCAGGCATTCATGAATGTACATTTATTTTCCCAGCATAGGGTTGCTCAAGACAACATTCTATACAAAGATGAACAGTTGAGGGAAGCTCATACCTGGATTGCACGAGTTCAAGAAATGGACATGTTACAGTCTCAATCACTGCAGGCTGAGTTACGTGATCGTACTGATCAATTTGGTCAATGTTGGGCCACTTTCCAGCAACAGGTATAGTAAGTTCAGTACATGTCTTCTTTATGTTACTCACACATGATCTGTGCTTCTATGCAATTCTTTCTGCTGTTGTATTTCATGGTTCAGTTGTTCCCACTGGAATATTATCATTCTCCTTATTTGACCTCATTTTTCTGTCTCAGTATGTTGAAATGCAGCAGAGTTTTCTGCATACAATACAACGACTCCAGCTAGAACTATTTGAGTTAAGAGACCGTAGTGGAGAACAAGAAGATGGTTCACAAGCTGCTCAGGAGGGTTCAGCTGAGTCGTCGTATGTTCAAATCAAGGGGAGCAACATGGCTCCAAATGGTAGTCCATTACCAGATGGCAATCAGTCTTCAAATGAATCCATAAAGGTATTACTGATTTTGAGCAACTTAAGTAGTGTATCACGGATGATACAAAATGTTGTTTAATGGTGGCTGCGACTTCATCACCTTACTGAGTTTATTCTTGTTGTCTATTTGGTTAGTGTCAGCCTGGTCTGTTTTCGCTTCTATTTCAGTTAGACTATTGTGTTGGTTCTGTGGATCCTTCTATTTCATTATCCTTTTGAATAGTTCCTAAGCACGCTTTAATTCTACTATTTTCAGGGAAATAATGCCCATCCTGTACCTGTGGTTCCATCTTCACTATTGGGAATAGGTGGTTTTGTACCTCCTGGGCAGATGGCTGGGATGCATTCCTATATGCTGCATCCTCATGGTATTCCTCAATCTTTAGCCTCCCCCAATTCTGGTGTTCCGCAGTTTGGTACTTTTCATCCTACAATCCACCAGGCCTGCACTGGCCCAGTCAACAGGTAATTTATTATACTCATAAGCACTTAGTTTGCTGTATCATCATTTTACTAACAGTGATACTCCTTCTAATTTCGAAATAAATCCCTTTATGTAGGAAGGAGAAACTGCCTCACAAACACCAGATGCAACGAACTATCAGCCATTACAATCAGATCAGAATGCAATACAGCCAGCTGCTAGTAACAATGTTGAGCCCTCTTCTAAGCAAGTAACCCAGCCAGAACATCTTACAGCTCATGTGGAGCAACAACCACGTTCCACAAGTCTGGTTGCTCAATCAACTCACGAACCAAAGGTTAGTCTCTTGTCTATTTTTTTGTTCTCTTAATCGAAGTCTTTTTTGTGCAATTCCTGCTGAAAACAAAAAATATTTGCAGGTTATGGAATCCAATGTTACTGAACATTTGGTTTACAGTGAAGAGCAAAAAGCGCATGATTCATCTTCAAATGCCAGCTCTACTGAAAAGTTTGAACACCAAGAGGAAAAACCAGAATTAAAGGTTTCTATTTTACTATTATTTGCTAAATAAAATTCCATAATTGTATAAGCCTCTGATATCACACTCTCTTGTACAACCAGGGTGAGAAAGTTGCATCAGGCAAGCGGTCTGTGGAGCATGTACCCAGGAAGCAAAATCAAGCTTCAGATTTTGCTGGATCAGCTACCCAGACCCACTCGAACAATATGGCACCAGAATTGAAGTCTAATGTTGTGAATCAGGCTGACACAGTTACATCTGCTGGTGGTGGTGCGAGTTCATTATTACCTTACACACGAAAGGAGCCTGTCCTTCTAGACGAAAGAACCCTTTTAGCTTGCATTGTTCGTGCAGTTCCTGCTGGATCTGATAACCGAATCAGCATAAGTTCAACTGTGAGTAGCCACTCACAACATTTTGTTATTGTTTAGTGGAGCATTTTTTTTTTTTTGATTCGTTGAGCATTTTTGTTGATTCATGTGCCTTCTGCAGCTGCCAAATAGGCTTGGTAAAATGTTGGCCCCTCTTCATTGGCATGACTATAAGAAGCAATACGGGAAGCTAGATGATTTTGTGGCGAGTCATAGCGAGGTTTATTTCCCCTACATTAATTTTGTCAGTACGTTGATAACTTCTATTACTGATACACCTATTGCATCTGCAGCTTTTTGTGATTGAGGAAGACTTTATTCACCTTCGTGAAGGAGCACAACAGATAATTTCAGCTACAACAGCTGCTGCTAAAATTGCTGCTGCTGCTGCTGCATCTTCTGCGTCTTACTCATCGTTGTTGCCTTCAGTTGCTGTTACTCCTGTGGCACAAATCACTCGGCAAAAGAGAGGGCCCGTTGGTGATACCAGATCTTCAAATTCAATGCCATCAGGAAATGGCTCTACTACAGCTAAATTTGGAGATCAACACCAAGTGAATGGTTATTCTGACGAAGTTCGAGCTGGGCAGTCATCGAGGCATACAGCTGCTTCCAATGGGGGAAGACATGAACGAGTTGGTCCCCCTACCCATGACAAAGGCCCAAGTGTCAGACATGGTTATGCAGGAAAGCAACAGGGAAGGTATGGTCTATTCCAGATTTTGTGTTGAAGTTGAGATATATGCTTGCCTTATGCTTATAGGCTGTAAATTACTTGTATATTTCAGATCTGCAGGGGTCGAATACAATTCTAGAAGATAAGTAGGTGGCTTATATTCAGGTACAGTATGTTTGATGTAAAAACTGTTTCTCGTTGATCGTTTTCGTTGGTGTACTATTTGAGTGTACTTAGCTTTGCACTTGTTTAGTTGAGGCTTTCTGTGACCAGGGTGTAGTAAACACCTGCTGGAGTAACTGCAAGGTTCAGAATTGAGCACAAGTGGTTCCATGTACATGTCTTACACAGGAGCAGCACCACTAAGCAGCTATTAGGACAACACGAAATGGAAGCAATTCCTTTTATCCCTAGTACTAGTAAACAAATTTGTTATACACACTCTGATCCTAAATAAGTGTCGCTACTTGTACTAGCCATGTGCACTAAATTATTTCTCTCCACGACAATCTTTCCGAATCGGAGGGAGTATATATTTAGAATTGCCCACTTGAAAATTTGAAATTATTTCATAACTAGAGTACACTCCCTTGACATTTTCTTTGGATGTTCTGCATTTGGTGCTAAAATAGTAACGATCATAGGAATGCTTTCTGTTTGAAACTCGGAACGAACTGACATACCTGATTGTTCTGCTATAGGTCTGGTTGGTTCAGTGGGTGGCGAAGTGGTTGAAAATCATGTCAAGTGGCTGTGTTTTGGTTACAAATGGTTGGACGAGAAGTATGACCAGAATTCATATTCCAAATTAGTTCTGCACCATTGCTTCTTTTGCAGTGCCTGTATTGGGCCTTAATTTGGCATGAGTTATTGAAATCCTAGTCCAGAATCAGAAAAACTACTGAGGAAGTTTTGCAACCATGTAACGTCTTCTGTCATTCTGTGGCTGCATGATGTGGTACGCGCTTGAATTGATAACATCGTGTGTCCTTGCCATCGTACTTTTACAAGCCTTACAAGAAATGCTTAGCTGAACTCATGTGTCCACACAAATTAGCAACTACTTTGTGATGGCGGATGTGCAGCATTTTCGTTTTCTGTGACCATTCACAGCTGTGAAGAATTCGTTAGGGCGCGTTTGGTGGCCTGCAGCAGTCCAGACATGGCCCGCTAGCTCTAGTCGGCAGTGTGGTCTTTAAAACAGCGTTGGGTTAGGCTGGCTGGGATTCGAGCGTTGTCGGAGAAACTGGCCCCGGGGAGTGAGGCGTGCGGTGAAACTGCACAACGGTTGCACTTGTGAAGAACGACGGGAGACCCATCAATAGTCTGTCGACCCCATTCTCTCTCCTCTCTGAGCATTTCTCTCATGTCCCATCAACTGATGGAATAAACCGAGGAGACCGATGACTGGTGCTCCTCCTCCTCCTCCTACGCTGTTGTCGGTCGGGATCCTGCCCCCATTGTTGCTCCTGATCCATCTGCGACGGTCGCGTGCGTCGTACACGAGTTTGAGGCGGGGACTTGTCGCAGCGCGACGACGCAGGTTAGCCCTGTCATGCTGTCGTCCCTAAATCGATCGTCGCTGATTGCACAACAGACCAGCGCTGCAGCTAGGGCTTGGCTTCGAGCTCAAGGCCTGTCAGGGCGGGGATCTTGTAGCAGGGCTTTTTTGAGCCGCGGGGAGGGTTTGCCCTTCGGAGGGCGGCGCAGTTGGCGGCGGAGGCGACCGCAAACACCCGGCCACATGAGCACCCGCCGGGAGCCCGAGGCCGCGATTCGCCCCTACTCCGCCGTCCTCGGCTCTGGTGCCCGGATTTGGTGTTCGAGTGACCGCCGTGTCTGCTCCACCTTCGGCATTTCCGACTCCGGTATCGACAACTCCGGCTTCTGCAGCGACTTCTATTCCGGCATCGACAACGGCCAACTCAAGGAGGAGGAAGAGCAAGGAAGTTGCGCAGTGTGCCATGGTAAGATTGCAATCCCTCAATCCGTGATTAGGGTTTTTACATCCAGTAGGTTGATGCTATTTTGGATCAAGTAGATGTTCGACTAGATGATCGAGTAGATATCGACTTGTTGTTGACATGCATGTCCATTTTGGATCTAGTAGATGTTCTAGTAGAGATGCAAGGCGTCACCGCGCCATGACGGTGTGCATAGTACAATGCCACACGTCGTTGCATCTGTGCAAATGACAATGCCATTGATTTTGTGCAAATGACGGTGCCATTGATATATGCATATGCAAATGACAATGCCATTGATGTATGCATCTGTGCAAATGACAATGCCATTGATCTATGCATTTGTGCTGTTTGTCATTGATCGAAGAGCTCTCTTTATGTCAGGACTGGGAGACGCTGTGCAAGATGACCCCTGACCCTCCTGCACCGCTTCAAGACTGCATCTACCACAACACTGCCGTCAGAAAGGCCGTTGTGCGAGGGCTTGAGGACGCTGTGAAGGAGATGGAGCGGAAGAAGTACGATGGAGAGAAGAATATATGCTGTCCTCCACAGCGGGGCAATGCACCATCCGAGGTGGTGCCACGGCGGTTCTACATTGAGGTTAGTGTCTCGGACCTCAAGGCCATCGTCCTTCCTCCTGAACTAAGGCTGCTGCTGGTGAAGGAGCTGAACTTGAAGCAGTTCAAGTCTCTGCACCAGCCGAAGACCTCTGTGCCAATCCGGTGGTCAAGATGATGTGAGTACTTTGTGCAGGTCCAGTGGTTCGACCACGAGCTCGTCATCTTCAAGGGCTAGGAGGATTTCGCGAAGGACATGAGGCGATGTGGGCGACATCCTGGTGTTTATGTGTGTGCTTCTGTGTGCTGGTGACTTCACCAAATTTGAAAGTGCTGAGGGTATCCCAATTCTCTCACACACATGGAAACATTGCTGTCAACCAAACAACGGGTCTTTGCATGTGGAGAGCCAGAAATGGAAAGTGTAGCCTACCAAACGAAGTGCACCTACGTGCCTAGAAGTGCGATGCAACCTACCGAACGAAACACACAAACAGACCCAGAGGCTGCATCGGCTAGACCTGGCCCTGTGGGGGTAGGCCGGTGGAGAGGCCCTATTTTGTGCAGGCTACCAAACGCGCCCTTAGCAACTCGTCGAATCAACCACGGCTTCAGTCTCATTTGTTATTCCGCTTGGGGTGTAACCTGGATACTACTCAGCCTATGCATTAGACGTTGAACTAATGTAGCGGTTCATTCCGACGAAAGAAATACAAGTTCGTCTCCGATGTCTATCTGCTTCCCTAAAACCAAGCCGTTGCCATTCCTCCCATATTCGTGTTTATGTACTCGTATTAGAAAAAACTCTACCACATAAGAGCATCTCCACTACATGCACGAAAACACTTGCAAATCCGAACAAACGACTAGATTTTTATTCAAACTAAATATTACAATGAAATTTAATGAACCAAAACTATACCTAGGCACTAGAAGATGGCTCGTTGGGTCCAGTATTGCCCTCCTCCGCCGTTGGCCAGATGCCGTGAGAGGGGCTAGTTTTGATGTCGTTCGCCGCAGGAGGTCTACATGAAACTGGGTCGACGAAGTAAGGAGAGGTGTGTGTGTGTGGGGGGGGGGGGGGGGGGGGAGGACGTTCGCCGCCTGCTCGAGCAAACACCTCTGCCCTGTGGCTTCGAGCGCCAGACGGTGCATCTCTGACGCAACTGAGCACGCAGGCTGCGCCACACCCATCGATCTGCACTCTCCGTCGCGCGGTGCTCTCTCGCGGCCTCCGGATGAGCCCTCTCGCACTTATGCTTCGTTGGTCTGCGCCTCTTCGAACAGGCGGCAGTACACATCAGGCACGACGAACCATCTGATAGTCGGGGCTCTCACGAGAAATGGAGGAGAGAAGCAGCGGGAAATCGTGGCATGAGCGGGTAACGACGAGTGGGCGGGAAGGCGACACGTCAGAATAAATGTCGGTGACGCGTAGGGGAGTTGTACCTCTGCCGAGTCGGCCTAGCAGCGCCGCCTAGGAAGATGATAAGGCCGAGATGCCATTTAAACCGACGTGGTTGGTGTGCGGATGACAAGACGAGCCTGTCTCTCTGTGGTTGTGTCCAGCGCGCCCCAGCCGGACCCAAAAGTTGGGGGGTAGACACGAGGATACTAGACACATTTTCGGATGGTACAGACCGATGGGGGTGCCTCTAGGGCAGTTTTTCGGTTGAGAACCCCATTGGGCCTATTAGGTGTCTATGGGGCTATCGGTGGAGATGCTCCTCCCGATAGCCCCATAGATTTGGACACGCCGAAAATGTGTCCGACAACCCCTTATCCTCTCATAACTTTTGGGTTGATTAGACAACGTCGAACATGTGCGGACACATACTCACATGAAGCGACTCAACGCAGAAGATTACTTTCTTTATTTCTCCCTCGAACTTCCTTTATATTCTCTCCACCGTCATCATCCGGCGCCACCCACCATCGAAGCTCGATGACACTCATCTCCACCGCCGTAGACAACCAAGCCGAATACCAGGGACGAAGGCAGGGGGAACCAGCAGGTAGGGGTGGAAACATATCGGATGCGGATCAGATAGTACCATTCCCACATTCGTTTTCATATTTTTAAATAAATACGGATACCAATATGGACGTTGTCGAATATGAAAACGGAGCGTATGTTACTCGAATACGAATTCGGATCGGATGTTTTCTCAATTCGAAACGAAAACGAATATAACAAAATAGTAGACTCGTGTCTTATAACGAGTCAACTATACAATGAAATAGTGATAAATATACTTGTATAATACACATTCATTTAAATTTCAATCATAGAATAATATATTTAATCACTTTCTTACTATTTTAGGTTGAGTAATTGCCATATTGGGCTAGAGTTACTAAAATTGACCAACATAATCTTATTCGGATACGGATATATCCATTTCCATATCCATATTTGCTTCAAAATTCAACACATGTATTTGTAAAAACGGATTCGAATTTTTACCACTTCCATTTCTATTTCGTTCGGATTCGGATATTTACCACTTTTATTTTCAATTTCTCGAATATGAATGTCGGATAATTTGGATTATCCACTACCAGTTCCCACCCCTACCAGCAGGTGCCCTGGTCCCCCTAACACCATGGATTACTTCCTATTTAGCACATGATAATGTATATATAATATATATTTGTTTTTTGCTTTAACCGCCCCCCCCCCCCCCCCCCCCCCCCTCAACATGCTAATTTGACTAATCCTGCCTCCGCCATTGCCAAGTACTAGGAGCGGACGGAAGCCACCGGGGGAGTCGAAGCTGAAGGAGAGGAGGCGAGGAAGCAACACAATGAGGCGCACATGATGGCCACGGGTCCTCCGACGCACAACAGCAGAAGGCGGCGAAACCTGGCGCACACCTTCACCAAGCTCCTGCACCGGAAGTGTTCCAACTCCACCGCAACGGGCGGCAGGAAGGTGGAGGCACCGACATACATCCACCGGGAACAACGACTATCAGAGATCCATTGGCGCCACCAACCAACCTAACCAAACCTATGTACCCGTAACCAAGGTGCTCGCGAATCAATCCATGGCTTGATTGTATGGTGCTCATAGAAGGGAAAACGGATCGTGATCCTGTGACTTGCCTAGGTATAGTGGCAAGGGTCACAGTGGTGTACCCTACTGGCCAGAGTTTGAATCTTGTCGGGAGTGAATATTTGGCATGTCACCCGGATGAGGCTTCTTTTATAAAATATGCCCTGGGTGCAAAGTGGCCATGGATCTCATTATTTTTTAAGAAGCAAATCACCATGCGACTTTACCTATGTGAGTGCCATCCAATCAAGATCGAACGCACACGAGTTGATCAAAATTTTAGGGTAAATCTACGTTCAGAACGGTCGGTACCGAAACTTAACTTCAGAACGTCTCCCGCACCGTCCAATCGACCAGGAAAAGAGCAACGACTGGGAAGATCCCGTTTTCCTCCGCATCGCCTAGCTTCGGCTCGCTACCATCTCCTTTTCCCTTGAGCGCCGCCGAGAGCACTTGCTCAGTCGCGTGCTCGGCGCTCCCAGCTCGTTGCGCCGCCAGCCCCGAGTCCCCGCACGCGCTCAAGGAGCTCCTCCCTGCGCTGCCTTCCCTCCTCTCCGGTCGCTCACCTCTCAGCGCGTAGCACCACCGCCTCGTCCCGCCATCAGCGAGTCTCCGGCTCGTGTGCTGAGCCGACACCGGCGAGGCTCTCTGTCCGCCGCGGTTCTCCTCCTCCCAAATCGCCACCAGCCAGCCTCTGCTCTGCCTCGCCTCCGATGCATCAGAGCAAAGCAGCACCGTGCCCGCCTCCCTACTTCCTCTCCTCAGCTCGCCTGTCACGCCTAGGACGATCACCACCATCCCGGCCTCTCCGTCAGTTCGTGCTCCACCTTGTTGGTGCTGCTCCTCAGCTCCATTTCTTCTACCTCAAACTATCTCCCAACTCACATGGAAATACACGAGTACAAAATGGTTTTTACTTTGCATTCAGCTGTGATCTTTTTCTTCTCTGTATTATTAACTTAATACACTAACACCATGTCCTATTCTAGTGGATACACACACACATACGATTAAGGACTAACTCACATATCCACCAGTCATGTGATTCACAAGACGGGACATACTTGAAGCTAGTTAACAACCTATGACTTGGCCAAATCACTCGGTTCAACTTAAACCTATAGTTCCTCGCGCTCCTACTTACTCTTAACGGTCTTTAACGGTCATGCAAAGTTACACGACACCACAACTTCACGCCGTCATCGAAACACATCAGTATAGGGTGGATAATTTATGTACTTTATATTGTGTAATCCACAGGTTACATGTAGGTAACTTTTAGGTCCGAAAGAAATGATTCAAAACACATTATTTATAGGTTGGGTAACTTACATGCTAAACTTTTGGTAGTTCACGTGTTACAGGTGGGTAAAAAAGAGTCGAAAACTACATTTATAGAGTGGGTAACTTATATACTATATCCTGGGTAACTCACGTATTACTTGTGGATAACTTTTAGTCCGAAATAAGAAGACTCGAAACACACCATTCATGGGATAACTTACATACTACACACTGGGTAACTCACATATTATAGGTGGGTAACTTTTAGGTAAAAAAAAATACTCGAAACATACCATTCATATGGTGGATACTTTACATAATATACTTAACTCACATGTTAGGTGGATAACTTTTAGATCTGTAAAAAGAGATTCGAAACACACTATTTATTGGATGGGTAATTTACATACGACACCCTGGATAATTCATGGTAAATTTTAGGTCCAAGAAAAAGAGACTCGAAACACACTATTCATAAAATGGGTAACTTACATACTATACATTGGATAACTTACGTATTATAGATGGGTAACTTTTAGATCCGAAAAAATAGACTTGACACACCAGTTATAGGGTGGGTAACTTACATACTACACCCTAGATAACTCACGTGTCATAGGTGAGTAACTTTTAGATTTAAAAAAGAGACTCGAAACACACTATTCATAGGATGGGTAACCTACATACTGTATTATGAATAACTCACGTGTTACAGGCGGGTAACTTTTAGATCCGGAAAATAGACTCGATGCACTAGTCGTAGGATGGGTAACTTACATAGTACACCTTAGGTAATAACGTGTTATAGGTGGGTAACTTTTAGGTAAAAAAAAATAGACTCAAAACATATCATTCATAGAGTGGGTAACTTACATTCTTTACCCTGGATAACTCACATGTTACAGGTGGGTAAATTTTGGATAAAAAAAGGAAACTCAACACACCATTTTATAGCTTGGGTAACTTATATACTACACCCTGGGTAACTTATGTGTTATAGATGGGTAACTTACATAATACACCGTGGGTATGTTACATGTTATAGTTGGGTAACTTTTAGATCCAAAAAATATATCGAAACGTATCGAAGTTTGATCTAATTTCGTAGATCTTGTCGAAACGGATCCAAAGGTGAAAAGGATAATCATTCGATAAACGGTTGACTTAGAAAACTTAATAAAATTTTGGGTTCAAATTTAATGATGACGCCATTAGCAGTTTTGTCGTTTCTACATGCATCCAAAATAAACTCCACACACCATTTATAGCACGGGTAACTTACATATTACAACCATCGGTAGGTAACTTTTAGGTTCGAAAAAAAAGACCCGATAAAAACACCATTATTAGGGTGGGTAAACGTACATACTATACCCTGGGTAACTCACGTGTTACAGGTTGATAACTTTTAGATCCGAAAAAATAGACTCGACACAACAGTCATAGGGTGGATAACTTACATACAGTGGCGAAGGACGGAAAAAAATTAAGGTCGAGCGAACTTTAAAGGGAAGAAAAAAATAATGCAACAACAGTAATTTGTATAGACAAATTGATAATTTATATTACACTAGCAAAAATGCCCGTGCGTTGCTACGGGCTGATGAAACAATTTGATGATTTATTTTCATAGGACAAGATCTGTGCACGGCCCGTGCATAGCTACGAAATCACTAACATCTATATCTCGTGACGCATCGTCTCTATATGAACCTAAAAAACATTAGTGCACGATGAACCAAGTTCATACCCGTCTACCTGCATGTGTGCTCAACTTTGTTGTAGCCGTGCAAACAAAATTTGTTCTTCGTATTGCGAAGACCTAATTCGGGATAACATAGTGACAGTTTCAGTGAATAAAAAACTTGGACATGTCTGTCCAAATTAAAATCTTAAGCTTGGTATACAACTAAAAATAGATATCCAATCTATTTTGTTCGTCTGAGGCCTTGAGCCATTTTTTTTGCAAGATGTAAATTTCGTTTTGTTCCATGCACCATATCACTTTGTCAAAGCAAATATGCATAATTTTCCAACAACCATGCATTGTAGCTCTCACTTTTAACACAAATAAAAGCCCGACAGTGCATACAAGTTCAGAGAGGAAACATTGTATTCAGCAAACATGCACTGTATTAAGAATTGACTTGTCGATATCCACAAACCAAGGTCGTACGATCCCAACTTAATAGTAACTCATTATCCTGATCAAGTATTCGTTACATAGGTATGAATAAAATAGGATACAAAAGGGTAAGATTACTTGGCGCCGATCCAGCGTGTGCTTCTGGTTGCCGGGCTGAGAACCGCGATTGAGCTTTGAGCGAGTGACGCCTTGGCGTCCCACACACGCCTGCAGGAATCTCAACTCGCACGGCAGAAACAATGGCTGGGTGCGGCTGGCGGTGGAGAGTCCGCAGCATGCGAGCGAGTGCGGGCGGCCGGCAGCGCAGTCGGGGGAGGGCGTGCTTGCGTTTGGGCTTGGTGACAACACCATCAGCGGTGTTCGCGAGATCTGGATCAATAGCTGTTTGAGACCGCAAGAGATAGTGGAGGGGGGAACAAGAGGATGAGACTCATGAGAGGAAGGGAGCTGACTTTTCCCGCAGAAGTCGGGGTTGGTAGGCATGCCGGCTGGATGCGGACGGCGGCAGGGAGCTCCGGGCGGGCCGTCGGCCGGCGGGGGCGTAGAGTTCCTTTTTTTTAACTGGGGGCGGAGAGTTCCTGTGAGCGGGCAGCCGGCGACGTCGAAGGAAAGTCAACACCAAACCGGTAGGTTCTCTTCGCGGTGGCAACGGCTGTATTATTTACTAACTCGCAGGGGCAAAATCGGTAAAAAAAAAAAGACGTACCATCACCACCTATTGCAATATTATAGTTTAGATTAAGCATAATCACTGTACAATAGTAGCAACAACATATTTAAATCAAAATAGAACCAACAAATGTACTGACAATGAAGATTTAATAGCGTCTAGATGTCCCAGGCAATGGCAAAGCTCAACCTTCCTTTTAAAATTCTTTCTTAATATCACCAAGATCAAGACTCTTCAATATCTCTCGTTCGATGTAGATCACCATCAAATCATTAAGCTAACCATCGGACATCTTGTTGCGCAACTCGGTCTTATGAGCTTCATAGCTGAGAATGCTATCATGTTTAAAAAGATAACAATAGAAGCAATAAGCCTTATCCTTATTCACACTATATTCCAACCAATCAAATTGCTTATACCATTGTGGACGAAATGATCTTTTATCTCTATTTTGGGGGAAATTATGAAGAGTTGGTTGAGTTGAACCATTCTTTAGATAAGCAAATCTAACATCTTGGATAACATTGGGGTGCAAACCAATCAATAGGAATATGAAGTTCTTGATCAAGTTTTATGTAATCTATGAAATCATTTATACCTCCAACTCCTAGAACCTCAACATTCTCTTGCACCACGGCCCCAACTGAATCTTCCACTTGTTCTGTGTGGTGGCCATAGAATTCCCGGTCCCTCCTTCCACTTCTTGGTCATGTTGTGTTTGTGTCACAACATTTGCACTTTCATGAGTGCTCGGTTTAGAGCTGCTATTATCACTAGGCACTGACACAAAATATCTTTTAGAGCTGCTTTCATGAGTAGTTTGCCCAATTTACCTACTACCTAGCTAGCTTGCATGTGCTATTGGAACCCACGACGTAAAAAACAAACAACAACTCCCTCTAAAATTTCAACGGGTATTCCCACCATACACCAAACAAAGGAATGGGAGTATGGGACTAAGTATTAGTCTCACATGACCAATCCCCAAGAAAATTCCAACCACTTAATTTCCATTCGCCTTGCCCAATATTGCCAAACATGCTGGGATGGGAGGGGAATTGTCGAGCGGAACCGAGCGGACGAACAGGTCGTTCACCGACCGGCCGGAAGGGGCGAGTCCAAACAGCCACCGACAACGTGGCCCATCAAGGCCCATTTTTGGTTGAAGCACTCCGACCTGGCCCAGTTGGTCTGTTTTTCCTTTATTTATTTTTCCAGAACAGACAGAAATTAGACAAACTTGAATATACAAATGAAAATGCCTATATATAAGCAATTTTTTGCCAAAAATCAAGGTACCTTGCCCTATGGGGAGCTTCACCCCTGCTTACATACTACACCCTGGGTAACTCACGTGTTATAGGTGGGTAACTATTAGGTAAAAAAAATTCGTCGAAACATATCAACATGGGATCTAGTTTCAAAGATCTCGTCGCGACTAGTCCAACGGTGAAAACGGATCCTCAATACGATATAACGGTTTGAGTTAAAAAACTTTTTAAAGTTTCAGATTTCAAATTTAATGCGGACGATGTCAGCAGTTTTGTCTTCTAATGCATGCATATAGGAGGGTTTTGAGAACACGGTATCCGGAGAAGCGGTACTAACATTTATTTGACATTCTCCTATTGTTCTATATTTTAAACCTAAAATTTTAACTGTCTAGAAAAAATAAAAAACATCCTCTAAGTCATATATGTTCTAAGTATTATGTAATCTGAAAAAGTTCGTCTCATTTGGACAAATGGATTATGATTACATAGTTTTTTCTGTTTCAAGCTAAAAAATTATAAACAAGTTATTCAAATAAAACATTTTTTTTCGAATACTCATTGGGGGCATATATGACTTGAAGGATTTTTTCTAGACAGTTTAAATTTGCATGGTGACTCTTAAAGTCACTAGATCTCAGTCCAGCGAAAGCAATCCAATGTGCCTGGCTTCACGTTCACGACAAACAGATCGATTTGTTAGGTGAGAGCGAGCAAGAGTATCAACTCCACCGACTGATGGTTGCGCTGCGCATAAGCCGGCGGCCTCATGGCTGCCCGCGTTGTCTGCGCTTAGACTTCATAGCTCCTCCGGCTGGCCTGCGCCGAGCTCATTCTGGCCTCCTCGGAGCGCGGCGGCCACACCCAATCGAATAACAAAGGAGGGGGTCCAGCTCGCGGAGGCGGTGGGCGACGACGACACCGCGGCCACGGCGGCTGACCAGTTGCAGAAGATAGCCTGCGAACGCGGTGGCCCGCCGCCAGCGCCGCGAGAAGTCGACGTTGTCCAGCTCGTCTCCTACGTCGCGTTCGTCTTCGCTCGTCCACAACCTGTTTGTTTTTATGACTGAGATTTTTTAAAGATGGACATCTATGGGGTGGCGCTGGGTGCACTCCTGCTGTTTTTTCCGGACACATTATTGGGTGACCCAGTGGAGATGCTCCAAGTCAGTCAACTTTGGCAGCGTCCTCGAAAGTGTCCATTTCATTGTCGCGCACGGTCGGCGGCTCGGTGGTGCGGCCCGATGGGGCTGTGCGCACGGTCGGCGGGGTGGTGCGGCCCGGTGGCGCTGCGGCGCGGCTGGGCGCGTGGACGGCGGGGTGGTGCGGCCCGGAGGCGCGGCGGCGTGGCTGGGCACGGTCGCTGGGCTGCTGCTCGCTGCTGCTGCGGGCGTTTGCGGGCGTCTCGGCTCTGCGCCCGTTGCTGCGGCAAGGGCGTGGCCGGGAGGAGGATGCCGGGGCGGCGGCCCCGGAGCGGCGGCTACGGCTGGTCCGTGGACGGCTTGCTGCCTGCCGTGTCATGAGGTGACACTGTCGTTGCGGCACGCGGAGATGGTGGTCTGGCCGGTCCCCGATGGGCGGTCTGCGGGGTATGCGACACATCGCCAGGCGAAAGCCTCGCCCGGGCTTTTGGCCGGGGCCGTTGACGGCGACGCCCTCGGGCGCCGCGTCCTTCTTGAAGGCGTCGTCGAGGTGGTGCTCTCGCTTCTCTGCGCCGGGTTCTCCAGGGGAAACCCTAGATCCCCGCGGATCAGGCGAGGCGGCGCTTCTGCGTCGCTTGGCTCTTGGGGTCTCGTCTTGAATGTTCCACCGGCCAGAGGGAGCTGGGGAGTGATGGTGGTCGGCGGTGGCGACCTTCGTCATCGGCTAGGTGGTGCGCGGCCCCGGGGCCGGCGTGGATGTCGGAGCGGCGGCTCCGGAAGACTTGCGTTGAGCTTGACTCCGCCATGTTTAGTGTCGACTTTGGTTGCTAGGGCAACATGGTCGTCGGCTAGTTTCGGGGCGCGGCCTTGGGGCCGGCGTGGATGTCGGAGCGGCGGATCCGGGGTTCTTCGTCTTGCGTTGAGTTTGTCTCCGCCGTGTTTAGTGTCGGCTATGGTTGCTAGGGTGACATGGTCGTCGACTAGTTTTGGGGCGCGGCCTTGGGGCCGGCGTGGATGTCGGAGCGGTGGCTCCGGGTTTCGTCTCGCGTGAGGTTGCCTCCGTCGTGGTAGTGCCGGCTATGGTTGCTAGGGCGACGTGGTCGTGGACTCGAGTTGTACCTTTTCTTTTTTTTGGCCTTGTCCTTCCGTTTGTTCCTACTATATCAATATAAAAGGCAAAGCTTTTGCTTTGTTTCAAAAAAAACATTGTCGCGCACTCAGACTTGCTCCACCTTGAGTTAGTGGTGACGCTGACGACCAAAAATATCAACTTTTTCTTGGACCTGAAGGATGCACGTTAGCTTCCTGTGGCCCATTTCTTCTCCTGGAGGCTAGCAAAGCCAAGACAGCTGCTTGTTGAGAAAACACCGTTGCACGGCAGACCTGTGGGCTGAGCGGCGAGACATGGCTGAGTCGCTGCTTCTCCCCGTGGTGCGCGCGGTGGCTGGCAAGGCCGCTGATGCGCTTGTCCGGAGCGTGACCGGGATGTTGGGCGTCGACGATGACCGCAGCAAGCTGGAGCGCCAGCTGCTGGCCGTCCAGTGCAAGCTGGCCGACGCCGAGGTGAAGAGCGAGACCAATCAGTACGTCAAGCGGTGGATGAAGGACTTCAGGACCGTCGCCTACGAGGCGGGCGATGTCCTCGACGACATCCAGTACGAGGCGCTCCGCCGGGAGGCTCAGATCGGCGAGTCCACGACACGCAAGGTACTGGACTACTTCACGTCGCATAGCCCGTTGCTCTTCCGTCTTATCGTGAGCAGGAAGCTTTACAACGTCCTCGAGAAGATCAATGAGCTCGTTGAGGAGATGAACAAGTTTGGGCTGGTGGAGCGCGCAGAGCCACCACAACTTCCTTACCGGCAGATGCACTCGGCATTGGACGACCCTGCTGACATCTTTGGCAGAGACCAAGACAAGGAATTGCTCGTGAAGCTGTTGCTCCAAAACCGAGATCATAGCAAGGTGCAGGTGCTGCCCATCTTTGGGATGGGGGGTTTGGGAAAGACTACACTTGCCAAGATGGCATACAACGATGGCAGGGTTCAACAACATTTTCAGTTCAACATGTGGCACTGTGTCTCAGAAAACTTTGAAGCCATTCATCTTGTGAAATCCATCATTGAATTGGCCACCCAAAAAGAATGCAATCTGCCCAACACCATCGAGCTGCTGCGAGGGCAACTAAAGGAAGTTATTGGACATAAGAGGTTTCTGCTTGTTCTGGATGATGTATGGAATGAAGACAAGAGAAAGTGGGAGGATGGTCTAAAACCTCTGTTGTGTTCTCTTGGTGGACCAGGAAGTGTTATACTCATCACATGTAGAAGCCGGCATGTGGCCTCTATAATGGCTACCCTTAAACCCCATGAGCTAATATGTCTGAGTGAAGATGATTCATGGGAACTGTTCTCAAAGAAAGCATTTAGTAATGGTGTAGAGGAGCAATCAGAGTTGGTCACCATTGGTAGAGGCATTGTCAAGAAATGCAGGGGTCTGCCTCTTGCTCTGAAGACGATAGGTGGTTTGATGAGTTCTAAACACCAAGTGCAGGAATGGAAGGCCATAGAAGAAAGCAATATTGGGGATAATGCCTGCGGCAAAGATGAGATCATATCTATACTGAAATTGAGCTATAGACACTTGTCATATGAAATGAAGCAGTGTTTTGCTTTTTGTTCAGTGTACTCCAAGGATTCTGAGATGGAGAAGGACATGTTGATCCAACTATGGATAGCAAATGGTTTTATTCAAGAAGAGGGAACGATGGATTTGTCACAGAAAGGAGAACTAATTTTCCATTATTTGGTCTGGAGATCCTTTTTTCAAGATGTGAAGGAGAAGGAAGTTCGTTTTCACGGGACAAGACATAAGATAATTTATTGTAAAATGCATGATTTAATGCATGACCTAGCGAAAGATGTCACAGATGAAACCATTGAGAACTTGATTCAACAGAGGGCATCGATAAAAGATGCTCGTCACATGCAGATTATTACACCGGCTGAAGTTGATCAATTCAACGGATTGTCAAAAGGCACGTCATATCTCCACACTTTGTTAGAGACATGTACACCAAACAAGAATCTTAACACGTTAAGATTGATGTCTCTTAGAGCATTGCGTGTTTATGTTCCTTCCACTATCCATAATCAGGTCTTACAAGCAAAACATTTACGTTATCTTGACCTTTCCGAGTCAGGCATTGTTAGATTGCCAGATTCAGTATGTGTGTTGTATAACTTGCAATCTTTGAGGCTCAATGGTTGCTGGAAACTACAACAGTTACCAGAAGATATGAGTACTATGAGGAAGCTCATCCATATTTATCTTTTTGGATGTGATCGCTTGGAACGCATGCCACCAAATTTTAGTTTACTGACAAATCTTCACACATTAACAACATTTGTTGTTGACAGCGGAGATGGTCGTGGGATCAATGAACTAAAAGACTTGCGACACCTTGCCAACAGGTTGGAATTATATAATTTGAGAAAAGTAAAGAGTGGGCAAAAAGCAAAGGAGGCTAATCTTCATCAGAAGCGAAACATAAGGGAGTTGTCGCTGTATTGGGGCCGCTCCAGAGATGACAAATCCGAGCACGAGGCTTGTACTGAGGAACAAGTGCTGGATTGTCTTGCACCTCACAGTAATCTCCAAATTCTAAACGTAGCTGGATACCATGGCCCAGAAGTATCACGATGGATGAGAGACCCTCAGATGTTTCATTGCTTGAGAAAACTCACAATTTACAACTTGCCGAGATGTAAGGATTTACCTGTAGTATGGTTGTCAGTCTCCCTTGAGTATCTGTTCTTAAAAAGTCTGAGTAGCCTAACCACATTAGGCAAGATCACTGAGGTGGAAGCAAAAGGATACAATACCCATCTGCAAATTTTCCCCAAGTTAAAGGAGATGACCTTACATGATTTACCAAGCTTGGATAGATGGATGGAAAACCGCGTGGGGGAGCCCTTCAACTCCATAATATTTCCGAAGCTAGAAGTGCTGAGTATTGAAAGTTGCCCAAAGATTGCAAGTGTTCCAGGGAGCCCTGTTCTAAAAAATCTGTGCATAGTAGGACGTCCTCCAATCAGTTCACTAACACATCTAACAACATTGTCTGAGCTCACATACCATGGAAATGATACCGTGTCTACAAGCATACCTTTGCGTTCTTGGCCATGTCTGGAAAAGTTACAGGTTGGGTCGGTGGCAAACATGATACTAGTGCCTCTAGAGGACCAGCAGAGCCCAAGTCAAAGAAGTGCTTTGGAAACCCTTCGGAGTTTGACTCTTTACTACCTCAACTGGTTTGTCACGTCATCCGGATTGTCCAGATCGCACCTTGGGTATTGGGAATGCTTCGCCTTTGTGGAAGAACTGGTGATCCATTCAAGCAACGAACTTGTGCTCTGGCCAATGGAGGAGTTCCGGCACTTGGCTCGCCTTCGCTCTCTGTGTATTTACTTTTGTGCAAACCTGGAAGGGAAGGTTTCATCGCGTGAGGAGGCCTTTCCGCTGCCCAGTTGGAGAGGTTAGATATTAGAAACTGTCACAGTTGCTGGAGGTTCCGAAGCTGCCTACATCCCTCGAGTCTCTGAAAATTTTCGACTGCGAAAGATTGGTGGCTCTGCCTTCAAACCTTGGAGATCTGGTCAAGATGAGGGATCTTCATGTCAGTACCTGCAGATGCCTGAAAGTACTGCCTGATGGGTTGGATCAGCTCACTTGCCTAGAGCGGCTGTTCATTGCGCGTTGTCCAGGGATAGAGAGATTTCCCGCAGGGTCTCCACGATCGGCTCCATGCCCTCGGATCCCTAGTAATACTTGACTGCCCCGAGTTGCAAAGACGTTGCAGAGAAGGTGGGGAGTATTTCCATTTGCTCTCGTCTATCCCACAGAAAAACATTCGATCGACGGAAACAGAATCCAGCAGCAAGAATTTTCTGAGGAGGCTCGTCCCCTCGTGTTCTGGCTCGAACTGAGGTGCGTATGCCTGTGGGCCTCTCCTCCTCCTCCTCCTCGTCCTCACTCCTCAGTTTATCTCTTTCTATTCCTAATAACCCAAAGTGCAACATGGCTTTTTTACTATTTCTGTGCACACATCTGAACTTAACTTCTCCCCCTTTTCCCTTTCCAATATTTTTAGGATCTGATTTCGTCTTCAGCTCCTGTTAGTTCCGAGATTTTTTAATTCGGTTTCATGGACTCCATGACTCCCTGCCACATTTGTTCTTTGGAGTTTGTGTGTCGAATCAGGGCTGTCAGAAACTGACTCTCTTAGGGCGTCTCCAATGTTTAAAACTAAAGTCGGTCATAGGATCTGACACGGCTCGTCCGCTATAGCATAGTAGAAATTCTTCAATGTTTAAAGCCTGCTTTGAGACGTAAGGTGGAGCCCACGTACAACATATTTAATTTCCGTAGAGTCGCGGCAGAAGAACTGCTTCCGTCCCAAATTCATCCGTCCAAGAGAGAGGAGAGAGAAAGTACGGTTTTTTATTCCCTATGTCCGGGTCGCACTGGTATGGCCGACCTTAAGATTTTTTAGCTTATGATCGATCTCCACAATGTTTACGGATGGGTCATAAGCTGTTTTTTTCCGCTATGACCGAGCGCTATTCCTACATTGGAGACGCCCTTAAGTCTGAAACTTTGAAGAATTGACACTTCGATTGTTACTTTGCTCACCGCACTTGCCACATTTATTATTTCGAGTTCGTGTGTCCAACGGCTCCCATCCCTCAAATTTCTATGCATACAGGGATGCCCCAACTTGGGCAGGCAGACGTTGCAGGGAAGGTGGGGAGTATTGTCACCATCTGGTCTCCTCTATCCCCAATAAAGGGATTGCAGAAACACAAACAAAATCCAACAAAAGAAAGTTCCTAAGGAGGCTGCTCCCATCCTGTGTCGACTCCAACTGAGAATGATGTTCCAGATATGCATCATCATCTCTTAAAGCTGCAAGAAGGAAGAAAAGAATGTTCAGATCAGCTTGGGCGAAAGCAGTAGTCGGCCTAAGCAAAGGTGTTTCTTCCAAATGCAATATGCATAGGTTTGTATTTGCCTTTTCGATCACAAAATTGTGCATCGTTTTCTTCAGTTTGGTTTCTCACTCTGTTCTTGTGCAGACGAACCATTTCCATTGCTCATGGCAACATGGGAAGCTGAAAAACAACACTTCATTCACTGATGAACGTGAGCAGAAAACGTGACGCTTCTACGACTATCCCATATCAATCGCTACATCTGCTCCACTGTATTTGTATATTCTGGAAAGAAGGTTTTACAAAATCACTTGCATGTTTGATAAACCCTAAACCATCTTAAATAAGTGTCGCCCACTTAATATAAAGTTTGTACTAACTTAATATAAAATGAGCGATACTTTTTATGTATCGGAGGGAGTATATTTTTTTAAGTAAGGCTAGCGGGATAAAAAGATGAGAATGTAGCCATAAAACTAGAAATGACAAGCACAAGAGACGAAAACAAAAAGACGTACACAAATAGGAAAAAAATGACGAAAACAGCCGGCGCTGATTTCTATTGATTAAGAAGAAGTGTAGAGAACAATCATAAAGCAACAGCAAGGTCTATGATCACACTGAATCTGTTAAATCATTTCCAATTGTCACATCAATCCGTCGACATCACACCCTCATTAACTATATTTGTCTAAGGTGTCTCCAATAATGACAACAATCGCTTTGGGATTGCCGGAACATTTTGGATCTTTTGGGCAGTATTCATGTAACCTTTGTCAAAATCTCCTTACCTCTGATCCTCCGAGTCCTTGTGTAATAGACATACCATTTTTTTCTTGAAGATGAACCGCATGAGGAGAATTGCTGGGATGGGCAAGACTAAGGTCCCATCCGCAGTTCAGAAAGATAAAGATGAGAGCATAGTTTTCTTCAGGGAGCTGTACAAGCATGAGAAAGATACGGATGTGAACCTCCTGGAACCGATGTACTCCGTTGAGTTCGATGCTATACAAGGTGAGATCTTTGATCCTTGCTTGCAACCATTTTCATAAGCATACTGATATCTGTCTAGAAAAATATTCCTACCAATTTTGTTAGTTCAATCCCATAATGTTTTTGGCTGTCCAGGCATGACTCCTCAATAACCATATGCAACTTTGACGAAACTAACTGCACTGTTTGTGCTCCTATCTCTTACTAGGTGGTCATATGTCCAAACCTCCCTCGGCTAGGAGAGATTTCCTCGTACCAATCGCCGAGAAGCATGACTATGACTGGTAGGTTCATCTGATGTAAGAACATATGTGTACTCTACTGGAATCAATTTTTTATAAGAGTCCTACTTCAGGCTGAAGACCCCTCCAGCTGCATCATTGTTTCCTTCCCTTGAGGTGGAAGCCAACTCCTGCAAGATGAAGGAGCTACCGATCCTGCGACCGATGAAACCTTCGTCTTCAAGGGTATATACTAATGTTAAATCTCCTATATCATATATAGATAGAATCATTGTTGGAGAACTGAATTTGAACATTTTTTTCTATTCCGGACTCAACCTTCTTCTTGGATCCAATCAACGACAGTTCTTAGGCAGGCCAGAGGGGACCAAAAAAGCATCACCTCCAACTGGTTCTTCACCCAAGAACTTGTTCAGAGGGGCTCCATCCATCTCCAATGAGAAGAAGCAGGTTTGCACAATCGACAAGAGATCAGCCCACACTTGCCGTACCCAGCAGGCAGCAGAAGCCAGCTGCTGTGACTGCTAGAGCTACAACTTCTACAAGCAGAAACTCAGCTAGAGCTACTACTGCTACAAGCAGCAACTCAGCCAAGAAACCATCGGATAGGTGCCATGCAATCCAAGACAGCAGGGCAAATGCAACCGAGACTGTGCAGAGCCCAGACGTCCCTTACAATGCACCCAAGAATCTGCTCACGACCGGGTCTGTATTCGCGCGCCGTGGGGTGCCAACGACGACGGTGGCGAAAGGTCGGTCTGGAGGTCCTGCATTTTGCGCGGACGACAAAGGAGGAACTGTCGGGTCAAGGAGGCTGCCTCAGTGTCCCCGACGGCCACGACGAGAGGTTTCAAGGAGCCGCAGGTAGCTAGCAGGAAGGAAGCTTTACCAGCAGGTTGTAGATGGCAATGGCAGCGAGCCTGCCTACAACAACAGTGGCCATGTCGGCACCGGCGAGGCAAATGGAATGAGAAGAGCAGATGGGAAGAACGAGAGGAGACCAAGGTTTGCAGACAAGTGAATGGGGGATATGTATCAGTCGATTTACATGTTTGGAAACATTACGGTATCAGTAAAAACTACTGAAATTTATGCGTTGTTTGCAGATGTTGTAAATGTCACTGTAAAATTTGCTCCTTCAGCTGGAGACCACTTTCTGTTTGATTTGTCAAGTACTCGAGTGATTTTGTACTTTCACTTGAGATCAAAATACAGGTTCACATGCCCAGCAGTATACACGCATGTACCAGGTGTGACATCCTTTCTGTTTCAGAGCCAAAATGGAACCGGCAAACCACGAAGCATCTAAGCTAGAACATCCACTGTTTTGCCAGCCCTTACAGAACAGGGCAACGGGCTTCCACTGACATTAAACGCCGTTGCTGGGGTTGAGCTGTGGCTTTCCCCGCCCCATGGTAAATCCTTTTGTGCCATCCGGCATACGTGGGCCAGGAGGTGGCTTTGGCACCACCGGATGCTCGGCGCTGTGATTCGATGGAGGAGTGCCGATTGGATGGCCGCTCTCACGGCTCTGGCCATGGTATGGGCCACGGCCACGTCCTCTTCCCACGCGTCCTCGTCCTCTTCCCCCACGTGCCATTCCATAGAAACCATCTTCAGCCTGTAAGATGATAGGAATCGTTAGACTATCCATCCTTGATGATGAGGTTTCTGATGCATCAACATAACAGGATTGGAGGACCACTGAAATACCTGGGCCATGTCTTCTGCTTCATACTCTTGCGGTGTGTCAGGATCATCTTCATCTGCAGCCTCGTCATCTCCACCTTTTCTTCCTTGACCCAACCCATGTTTCTAGTGGAAGGTAACAAAACTAAATGTCAAAACGTATCAACAATGAAGTGTTTGACATAATACTGATCCTACCAAATTTCCAAGGAAGTTTTTTGGCTACCGTATCCTCAGATGAAATGTTCACTGGGCAGGCTTATACAGTGAATCAAATATCGTAACTATACCAGGGATGATGTGAGTGGACAACCAATATTCCAGATGTTAATGACAAGAGATCTAGCCAGGTTAGTAGGATAGACGAGAGGAAACCACAGAATAGTTATGTGCACGAGAGGAAACCACAGAATAGTTATGTGCAATCTGCTCCCATCAGTCTATGATTACTTCAAATTTCATAGAGCACAGAACAAACAGTGGAAAACACATTTGCATTTGCCAGGAATCATTAGCGTACCAGGCAACCAAGCAGCGAGCGAACTCTTGGCCCGTCTCTCCAATTCCTCCCACCACTGAACTCGGCAACCTATACATGATGAAAAAGAGTGTTCTTTTAAATGTTAGTCGAGTGCTAAAGCACAACTAGATAACAGTCAAGATGACATACCGCCTTTTCAGCAGCTTCAACAGTTCCGTACTCCACAAAAGCATGCAGCTGCAAGTACAGCAATTATATAAACAAACATGTGTTAAAAAATCTTACAAACAGCAGATCGATTGCTTATTGCTTCATAAGAAGCTATGAAATCATTCATCAAGTTTTGGTCTTCATATAGAGCTAGATAGATCATCATGCAGACCTTATTAGCAAAAAGCATCTCAATCCTTGATAATCTACCAGCAGCAGGTCCAGAAATATCAATCGTCTGCGGATAGCATGTACGTATTGATTTCACGCTGCAAAACAGATAATACCATAATATGATGTGTTGAACATTGCATTTGGAAATTATTCACGCTAACAGACATCCATACCTCCCAACAGCTGAAAAAATCCTCATAAGATTCTGATAGCGATGATCCTCAGGTAATTTTTCAGCAACAATAATGCGAGACTGAGCACAAAGAATACATTAATTTTCAGAAACATGACACAGCGAGTAGAAATTTTGTCTGATTAGATTGCTAACCTGAACTTCTTCCGCAGCCACGTCAGAGAAGGGCACTTGGCGCCTAACCATCTTCCCATCATCTGAAACTACCTATACATAATAAAAGTTGTATTCTTAGCAAGGAGCCACACGAACTATATATCATTCCTTGTGTCTGGATCAGGGGAAACTTTAACAAGAGCTAAATGCATGACATCACAGGATAGATCTTGCCATAGCATGTTACAGGTTTAAGACAACTAATTTTGGCTTTATCCCTGCATGGCTGCATTGAGGCAGCCATCTCCCAGATTTAACTAATGAAACCGTACATTTCTTGATTATTAAGCATCAATAGCCCAGAAAAATATGCATATCCAAAAGAAAGAGTAGAAGGATAAATATAATATATGGTTGAGATGCTTACCAGCTCCGTTGATGTACTTAATGCAGCAGGCAACAAGGATCTATCAATCAATTCTCGAATCTTCCGAAATGATGCAACTACGGACATCGGCACTGTAGAGTAGAATAAAGATATAATGAATATTTGTTTTGAAAAAAATGTCAACTATTACCATGAGTCAACAACATCATGTAAGAGCAAGCATGTTATCATAATGGCGAAGTATAAACTGCTATTGGTAAAAACTTAATGCAGAAATAGAGCACATGGAGAATGGCATGCAGCTCCCAGCAATAAATTCATGATGCAAAAATAACACAAGCATATTAGATATACTACCTCTGTTCCAAATTATATGATGTTTTCGTAGGCCATTTTAGCCTACCAAAACGTCTTATATGTTGGAACAGAGGTATTACTTTAAAGCAACCTTTTCCAATTTTCAAACATGTCAGTACTCTTTAGTCCTATAATCCCTACCTAGAGCACAACAAGGTTACCTCTCAATGCTAGTACTCTAAACATGTGTATTACTTATTACTTATTGGTTTACAAGAAGAAAATAATGGCTGGATGAAGAATATCTATATCAGCATTTGCAGGAATTTTATCATCACACTGCATATTGCATAAATAATAAATCAGATTGATTTCAGCTATCAAATATTTTATGAAAGAACATGCATGAAAGTAAACAGCATGATCAGGCGCTTTGTTCAAATTTAACAGGTTAAACTTACCAAATCCATCTGGATCTTTGGTAATAAACTTCATTAGGTGATCAGTTGTAGCCAAATTGACATCACTGAAGTAAAATTCCACCTGTCATGTTTCCAAAAAATACACAAATTTAGAAGAAGCATATCAAGCAACCGATTACGGTTTATAATTATATTAATAGACGGGTAGGAAATAGTAAAAGGTGAAGCTGGTACAACAGAGTAAAATATATATCTGGGAGTAGATGAAATAAAACTGAAAAGGGCGTAAATGATAATAAAACAAGGCAAGAGGATGAGATACATTCTGTCCATATTCAACCCTATTATTCTAAAAAGGGGAAGAGTGAGTAAGCACACACATTTGTATTATAATGCATGCAACGGAACAGTTATAACACTAACAACAAGACAACACTGTGTAAATTTTCTGTATTTTCTACAGCCTAGTGGACTAGCGGTGACTGATAATTAAATGGAGGTTCGCATATCCGCCAGATGTTGATGACTTGACATGCACGCAAACTTGCCGCTCCACTCCTCTCACTTAACCCTAACTCAAGAATACCATATAACAAGGCACAGTTTGTACCAGTTCTTTCCATTACCTATATTTATGGGGAATATACAGTAACCTCCGAGAAAATAATTGCATATATACGATTTAGCGTTAAAAAAAATCATTGCTCAAAACATGTCCTATTATAGGTACACCCCACTCTCAGGTCCATCCTTACTTATCAATGCATACTATACTAGAGTACAATCTCACCACCATAGATCTGTAAAACGGGATTGGTTATCCATATAACAGCTTAGAAACATAACACGAGGAGAAGCCATCAGATAAACGATGGGAGAAACCGCTAAGCTAGACATGAAATTCAGTAATGCCATGTCCGGATATCCCACAGCCACCCATGTTGCCAGCATATTTAAAGCTCGAAACTACATTTGCCAACGCATGATACTGATACATGTGTTATCAAGTTATGGAGCAGCGAGCAAACAATCAAATCATAGACCACCAATACACCTCCTATGTCTCAACAAAAACCCATCTAAACCTCTTTTTGCCACAGAGTAAAACTTTATTGCGAGGCATCTCAGACTTCGCAGCAATACCATGGCTGGAGATACTACAACGCAGTGGATATCGACTGGAAAAAATAAAATTACCTGCTTGACGACCCGACGAGCGAGGTCCTCGGGCAGGGGGAGGTGAGCGTCCCTCTCCACCACCCCCGCGGCATCCCCCTCATCCTCGCCGTGGTGATGCTGATGGCGGTGTTGGTGCTGGTGATGCGGCTGGTGGTGGTGGTGGTTCTGATGGTGGGGCCCGCGGCGATGGGGATGGGATTGATGGTGGGCGGCGGATCGGGGGGTGAACTCCGGGGCGGCGGCGTTGAGGCGTCCAGCCGCCGCCGACGAGGAAGAGGTGGAGGAGGACGACTCCGAGGCCTCGTCTTGCGCCATGGAGATTTGGGCGATGGGGAAGGGGGGTTTCGTCTCGCCTCGGTTTGCCTTGGCTTCCGGTAGAAGAAGGGAAGAGAGCGAGGAGGAGGCCGACACAGATAAAAAAGGCGGCCTCACTTCCGAAACAAAGAAGGAAAAGGGCTGTTGGTTTAGCTTAGGGTTTAAAGAGGGCGACCTTTAGAGTTAGTACACGAATCCTACAAATAGAAGTACAAATCGGTTTTGCTGAGACGTATGAGAATTTCTTTAAGTCACTATCACATAATGCAACCACATTTCACGTGTAACTCACATCCAGTTCTACCTTTTAAACTGAAATGCACTAAGATAGAAAAGTGTAATTGTAGCTGACATGCAAAAAATAGAAAAGTGTAATTGTAATGTAATGAGTTATACTATTCTCTAAAATGCAGTTGCATTTTTCTTGAGTGATTTGGTTGGGCTTAATTTTGGCTTTTGGTTGACTTTTGACTTATACCATCATGCAACAATGTCTAGTCAAAAGTCAAAAGTCAAATCTAAAGGCACCAATTTAGGCACACATCTTTTTAGCTTCTACGAGGGTTTCTTCTCCGAGAAGCTACCCGCCCCAGCTTTTTATAGAAGGCCGACTCATAAATTCGTTTAAACTTTCAAACTACTTTTTTCAATACTAATTTAGAAGACTAAACTAATTTATAGGACGAGAGTTTCTGGGAGAAACTGGTTAAGAGGAGTTCCTGGAGAAGTCCTCCTATAAGCTGAAAAGAAGTGTGTCTTAGTTGTTTTGTGGCTTATAAGCCAAAGTGCAAAAGGTCAGAAAAAACCCAACTAAAACAGTCCGACTTATGAAAATCTCATGCGCCTAAGAATTTAGACAGACAAAATACAAATCATCTCAAAACAAAACAAAAAGTTTGGGTGCAATCCGTTATTGACGATCCTTGTCATTCTTCTTATTCTTTTCGGACTTATTCTTGTTGTTTGAGTTGAATCTAAATTCACTCTTGTCATTGGGAGATTTTAAAATTTTAAGATGTTATCGAGTGTGGATTTCCCTTCAAGACACTTTTCTAAGTTCTTTTCTTTTTAGACAAGCGACTTGGGCCCGATCTCTTTGACTTTCTCCAACATGTAGTATCAACACAAGTAATAAAGCATGTATAATCTGTTGGGGCAACAAGACATGGATACTGATTCATCACAAGATATAGCTATAGTATGTCTTGATAAATTACTAGGACTACCACATGGTAAAATGGCATTTTGAATAGAGATTGTGCTAATATGCACATGAGGGTCATAAGATATTGCCTTAGTCATAACAAACTCACGATCTTTTGCCAATCATGAGAGATTAGAAGATCCTCACAGGAGATTGAGAGCTTTTGATAACTTTCTTCTAATTCCCCATAATTGTTGGATAGAAATTTAAGTTGGGCCCTTAGCACAATATTTTCTTTCAATATGGACGATTCATAAAAAATAGAGTTAGTAGCTGATACGTCTCAAACGTATCTATAATTTTTGAGTGATCCATGCTAGTTTTGTGATGTTGTCACATGTTTTTAATATCATATTACATCATTTTTATGCATTTTGTCGGACTAACCTATTGACAAGATGCCCAGTGCCAGTTTCCTATTTTTGTGCTGAAATTGTTGCAGAAAGTTACTTCTGGAAATATTCTCAGAATTGAACGAAAATTTACGGAGATTTTTTATTAAAGAAATGAGGAAGGGAGCCAGAAGGGCGACTCCAGGAGACCCACTAAAAGGATCGTATGGGCACCTAGAGGGGGGGTGAATAGGTGCTACACCAATTTTTAATTCTTTTTCGATTTTAGGCTTAACACAAAAGGTAAATTCTCTAGATATGCAACTACGGTGAATTTACCTATATGAGAAGCAAACTAAAACGACTAGGCAAATAACGAAACAAGTAAAGACGACTAAGGGAAAGAGGTAACCGAAAGGGAAGCACGCGGAGACAAGGATGTATTCCCGAGTTCCTCCTTGTTAAGGGAGTACGTCTCGTTGGAGGGGTGTGAGCTCGCCACAAGAGGCCTACTCAAGATGCCACAAAGGCCTCACCCTATTCTCCGATGAACCGCACCCGAGGGTTTGGTTCACCTTCCACTATCGGAATCCTTCAAGGCGGAATCCGGAGCCCTTACAAGGTTCTTGGGGCACACACCCACAACTGAATTGGGGGCTCCCAAATCAACAACACTGCCACAAATACAACAAGTAGTAAGTACAAGAAATCTAGGGTAACACAATGCTAACCCTAGAAACAAGAATCCTCAAGTGAATGAGGGGGAAATGAAGAACGGCTTGGTGAAGATGTAGATCCGGGTCTTCTCCTTCAATCCTCCAAAGATCAACGAGTTTGGATGGAGGAATTGGGAGATCTTGCGAATTTGAGCTCTCAAATATTAGGGTTCATAAATGCTGGACGAGCTGAGTGTCCTGAGGTAGGTGGAGGGGTATTTATACCCCTCTGAAAATTCTGACCGTTGGAGGTCACTTAGACCGGAGACTCCGGCCTAAGTGGGCCGGAGACTCCGGTGCAGGCCGGACACTCCGGTCTCCTTCCGGGGTTCCTCCGGACAGGCTCCATGGACGCACCACACTTTGCACACTTCGGGGAGGGCCGGAGACTCTGGTCTGAGGGACCGGAAACTCCGGTGTAGGGCGGAGACTCCGCACCCGGGCGGAGACTTGTCGATGACGCTTCCACTGGCCGGAGACTCCGGGCACCCTCCGGTGGTACTCCGGAGGGGTATCCAGTACCGCACCACACTCCTGGCAAAAAGGCAGGAAAACCAGGGGGCTGGAGACTCCGGCCTATAAGGCCGGAAACTCCGGCCATGAATTGTCCTGCAGCTAGGAAACTTGGCCATTTCTTCACTTTTTGGTGAATGATGCTAGAGGTAAAAATATGTCAATTAACCTACACCACTTAGCATCATATTAGATAATCATTAGTGTTGTTAACTAACACACAAAACTAATAGGGTTTAGGAAATGTTCTTTCAATCTCCCCCTTTTTGGTGTTAGATGACAACACTAGGATTTGCAAAATAAATAGATCATATCATGTGACAAATAGCATCTCCCCCTAAATGTGTGCATATTAGACAAGTTACACATATGAGAGGAAACCCATAAATAGGAGGAGGATGCCACAAATAAGTAAGACATGATATATATATATATATATATATATATATATATATATATATATATATATAACAAAATCATTTGCAAGCCTAAGAGACATGATATAGAGGGGTTGATATTTGTGTTAACAATCATACCTTGGTGTGAGGATAAAAGATGATTCCAAAGCACATCTCACATCACAAATAACTCAACCAATGGATAATAATCGATACCATGTCTCCTCAAGAATAAAACGACAACTAGATCCACATCTCACATAGAAGTAGCAAATAGCAAATAGAGTTCAACACTTAACACAAAGTTCAACATACGAAATAAAAGGGACACAAGCTCTCAAGAAATGATAAAAGCAAATACTTGTGCCCGACCCATGAAAATCCCACGGATAACCTACTAGAACCATTTCTCCCCCTTTGGCATCGAGACACCAAAAAGGAAGAAAGGCGATGCTAACGATCCCATGAAGATCACTCGGAATCCTCGTTGGTGGCATCATCATCATACTCCAAGCCACTAGCATCTTGATCTTCAATATCCCTTTGAGGCATTGGAGCCTTGCCGGTATTGCGCGAGGAAGAAGGCATAGTGGAGGACACCTCCGCAAAGTCAAAATCTGCCCAAGGGAATTGATTTACATGCCAAGCATCATAGCTAATTGTCTTCTCACTTTCGGTGGATTTGGGAGACTCACTATCCGTGTCTTTGCCAATTCTAGGAGGAGGAGGAGGGGGAGGAGTCTTGTCCCTCTTGTTCTCCAACTCCTTGTACAACTTTCTTTGATTAGAAATGATCAACTTCTTCCTTGTGGAGGCACACATTCATGCTAAGCATTACCCTTTCAAACCATGAGAGCTTCTTTACTTTCTTGGACACATCATCCTTGCCCTTGCTAAGCCAAGAAGGGGGGTCGGCATTCTTACTTCTCCTTCGAACGGGAGCAACATCTTCTTCCTCTTCTTCACTTGATGCAAACGGGACACGAGAGGGAGCACTAGAAGAAGATGGCTTGTCATGCTTGAGAACTTGGAGGGAGCCGGCCTTGTGAACGGTGAAGTGCTCATGATTGAGGTTTGGCACTTGATCAAGAATTAGCTTCATAACATAAGGTGCATATATAGGATTCTTCATCTCATGGACCGCCCAATGCAACTCACACTTGATGAAATCCATCACATCTATCTCATATCCTTGGCAATTGACTCCGGCTTGAAGCACCGCATAGGAATGAATGAGGAGGTTGACAAGCCCTCCACGAATGGCATCCACATTCCCGGCTTGGGGTGCAATATTGCATCTAAACATGCGAAGGAGGATATTGAAAGTGGGAAGGAGATCCTTGTTGGAACCAACGGCGGACTTGTTGAGGTAGAGCGGTGTCATCTTGCCTTTATCATATTGAACTCCTTCCGTATGCATGATTCTTCCTTGGGAGGCTTCACCCTTGCGGAACACATATCCAAGCAATTTACCAAACCTTGTCATTGAGGACTCACACTTGATAGGTCCGGTCATCCAAGTCAACTTGACATCTTCATCTTCCCCAAACTGAACCGTCGCAAAGAATTGATGCACGAACTTGATGTCATAGTTTTGTTGAAGAGTCATGAGGTGCTCCAACCCAAGCTTGCGAACTATCCAAACCGCCTCTTGGAAATATGGTTTGGTGCTAAGAGCGGAGAGATTGAGTACCTTTTGCACACAAACAATGTTGGGACCCGAAAGTTTGGCATAGACCTCATTCATCACAATCTCTTGCTCCCTTCTCCAAAAATGAGGATTGGAGGAGTTTTGCGGCATATCAAAGAAGGGCTGCGACCTCATAGCACGAAACTCAGATTTGCTCAACCCACTGATGGTGGACAAATTGTCAAATTTGGCCTTCTTTGCCCTCTCTTGTGCAAGGAATTCCTCTTCAGCCCTTTTCTGCGCAGCCTCTCTAGCAGCTGCCCCTCTGTCACGCTGAACCAAGCGACCATCCTCGGTTGTGTCCAAATATGCTCGAGAACCCCTCTTTTATTTCCGAGTCACTTTATTAGGATTATGAGTAATTTTCTTGAGACGCGAAGATCTTGTGAGTAAACAGAGAGGGGGTAGCATGGGGATGAGCATGTATGTCCAGGGAAACAAAAGATGCATCAATTGGAGAATCAAAAAACACCAAAAGTGTGATCTACACCGGAGATTCCGGTCTCAGGGGCCGGAGATTCCGGCCACACCAAAGCCTCCGGTCTGGAACAGACCGGAGTCTCCGGCCCTGAGGCAGGAAATCTAGGGTTAGGTCAACACTAGGTGCTAAAGATTCTAGAATTGATACATTGGGATGAAAACGAGCCAGCAACAGATTCTACACCATAGGGAGCAACACTACACACTCTATCCAAGTTCTAGGAAGAAACCTAGAGAGGGGAAGAGGGAAGTACCGCTGCTCGACATGGTGAAGGTCACCAATGATGGGGAGAAGGTTCCCCAACATTGGAGAGGAGGGGAGGCCGGCTGGACAGCGGATTCCGGCGGCGGGGAGCGGCCGGAGGAGCTTCTCCAGGCAGGGGCGACAGCAGGGGGAGAGGAGAGAGTCGGGGGTGGTGAGGAGTTGTGAAACAACCCCACCCCAATCCCCTTTTTGGATCCCATGGAAACGTCGAGACCGGAGTCTCCGGCCTAAGCACACCGGAGTCTCCGGGGTGCCGGAGTCTCCGTGGCTTAGGGCGGAAACTAGGTCAGACCGGAGTCTCCGATCTTAGACACCGGAGTCTCCAGCCCCCACAGCTAAAAAAAAGCCAGTTTTTAGTGTTGGACATGTATATGGCAAGAGGAGCAAGTTTTGGGGCAAGGAGAGGCTTGGGATAGACTTCACAAACTGGGATGGTACTTCACACTCAACTTGCAAAAGCCAAAAACAATAAATGCCAAGATTGAGTGAGTTTCCCATAAAAACAAGAGATTTGCAAATAAAATCCAATAAAACCCCAAAAGAACCAACTCTTCACAAGGAAGAGGTCGGTGGCCTAGGCCACCATGTATGAGTTTATGGCATGGCACCATGAAGATATATCTTGGGTCCATAGCCAATACTCGTCATTTAAGCTCATAATTCATGAAATGAAAATAGGGATAAATAAATTTTGCTATAGGCATATTGAGGGGAGGGAGAGCCCAATTTATTAGGACAACACTCCCCCTAAATTCTTGCCCACACCTAAACCAAGATAGAGGTTGAAGCTATAGGTGTGTATGCAAGATGGTCAAGCCAAACTCCTCGAATCCACGATATTTAGCTCATTCCTCAAATAAGTGAATCTTGCTTCATCAAGTGGCTTCGTGAAAATATCGGCAAGTTGGTCTTTGGTTGGCACATAAGCTAGCTCAATGTCTCCATGTGCAACATGATCTCGAATGAAATGATGACGAATCTCAATGTGCTTGGTTCTTGAGTGTTGCACCGGGTTGTAGGCGATCTTGATAGCACTCTCATTGTCACACAAAAGAGGCACTTTGTCACAATTGACACCGTATTCCTTTAAAGTTTGCCTCATCCATAACAATTGAGTGCAAGCACTAGCGGCGGCCACATACTCGGCTTCGGCGGTGGAGAGAGAAATACAATTTTGCTTCTTAGAAGACCAACTCACCAAGGACCTACCAAGGAATTGGCAAGCCCCGGAAGTTGATTTCCTATCATCTTGATCACCGGTCCAATCCGAATCCGTGAACCCACGAAGAGTGAAGGATGAATCCCTTGGGTACCACAAACCAAACCTTGGGGTATGAACCAAATATCGTAGGATTCTTTTGACCGCCAACATGTGGATTTCCTTAGGAGCCGCTTGATACCTTGCACACACACCTACACTCAACACAATATCGGGTCTAGATGCACAAAGGTAAAGCAACGAACCAATCATGGAGCGGTAGAGCTTTTGATCCACATCTATACCCTTTGGGTTAAGTTGTAGATGGCATTTGGTATCCATAGGAGTCTTCTTCTCCTTAGCATCCACCATATTTAACCTTTTGAGCATGTCTTAAATATACTTTGCTTGGCTAATGAAAGTCCCTCCTCTCAATTGCTTGATCTCAAATCCAAGGAAGAACTTCAACTCACCCATCATGGACATCTCAAACCTATCGGTCATAAGCTTTGAAAATTCATCATTAAAAGCTTTGTTAGACGAGCCAAATATAATATCATCAACATATAGTTGGCATACGAAAAGCTCCCCTTTAACCCTCTTAGTAAAAAGAGTGGGATCAATTTTCCCAACTTCAAATCCACGGTGTAACAACAACTCTCTAAGGTGCTCATACCACGCACGTGGTGCTTGCTTAAGTCCATAGAGCGCCTTATCAAGCTTGTAGACATGGTTAGGGAAGTTAGGGTCCTCGAACCCCGGGGGTTGCTTAACGAACACCAACTCTTTTAAGGGACCATTAAGAAAGGCACTTTTAACATCCATTTGTTGCAATTTAAAGTTATAACAGGATGCATAAGCAAGAAGGATACGGATGGACTCAAGGCGAGCCACGGGAGCATAGGTCTCTCCAAAATCAATGCCTTCAACTTGAGAGTACCCTTGAGCCACCAATCTAGCCTTGTTCCTCACAACCATGCCGTGTTCATCTCGCTTGTTCTTGAAAATCCACTTTGTCCCAATAACGTTGCGGCACTCCTTTGGCTTCTCAACTAGCTTCCAAACTTTATTGCGCTCGAAATTGTTGAGCTCTTCATGCATGCCTTGCAACCAATCCGGATCATCCGGATCTTCAAGAGCGTCGGCCACTTTCTTTGGTTCAAACATGGCAATATGAGCTTGATGATCACTAAAGTTTGCCAATTGCCTCCGGGTGGACACTTTGCCTCTCACATCACCAATCACCTTCTCAAGGAAATGTTCACGACGTGCCATGGTTCTTTCCACTCTAGCTCGACGACGGGCTTCGATATCCTCATTGCATCTTGGAGGTATCACTTGATCATCTTGATCATTTGGGTCCCGCCTTGACCGGTAAGCTGACCTTGATCCCCAGAAAACATATCATTGTTATTGGAAGAGGTGGATGGACCAAGGTCTTGTGCTGAACTCTCTTCTGCTTGATGTAGACCGGAGTCTCCGGCCTGGGGCACCGGAATCTCCGGCCCACCGGATTCTCCGGTCAAGATGGTCGGAGTCTCCGGCCTGGCGACAGGAGGAAGAAGGGATTGTTGAGGGTCTTGAGCTTGTCTTTGATCAGGTGCATCATTGACTCCAGTAGCAGTTGCTTGTAATTCTGATGAAGATGAGGGATCCATATGAGTAGAGCATTGTCCTTCTCAATCCACCACAAGGGGTTCCTCAATGGGGCGGAAAAATCCCACACCCATTCTTCTTATGGCCTCTTGAGGCATTTCATCATCTACATCGGAAACATGAAATTGCGCCACTTGGGAGCCGTCATTTTCTTCGAACACCACACTACAAGATTCTATGATACGCCATGAGGCTTTATCATAGATTCTATAAGTGTGGGATTCGGCACCGTAACCAACAAATATACCCTCTGGAGATTTAGATTCGAATTTAGTTAAGCGACAACCTTTGATCAAATTGAAACACTTACAACCGAAGACACGGAAGTAGGAGATGTTAGGTTTGTTGCCGGTGAGGATCTCATAAGGGGTCTTGTTCAACCCTTTGCGGAAGTAGAGCCGGTTGGAGGAGTGACAAGCCGTGGAAATAGCCTCCGCCCAAAAAGTCAACGGAGTCTTAAACTCCACTAGAATGGACCTTGCTATATCCATAAGAGTCCGGTTCTTCCTCTCGGCTACACCATTTTGTTGAGGGGTATAAGTTGCGGAATATTGATGACGAATGTCCTCTTCACTAAGAAACTCATTGAGGGTGTAGTTCTTGAACTCGGAGCCATTATCACTTCTAATTGCCAATATGGGGACATTGTGTTGACGTTGCATTTCAATGGAGAAGTCGATGAAGGTTTGTTGGGTCTCACTCTTCGACTTGAAGAAATAAACCCAAGTAAACTTGAATAGTCATCAACAATCACCAAGCAATACTTCTTCCCACCTAGACTTGCTTCGGGAACGGCTCCAAAAAGATCCACATTGAGGAGCTCCAAGATCCTCTTGGAAGAAATAATAGTCTTGGAAGGATGGGGAGAATCATTCATATTTCCTTCAACACAAGCCCTACAAACACGATCTTTGGCAAAAGAGACATCTTCTTTTAGTCCGAGAATGTGGCCACCCTTGTGAAGACTTTGCAAAGTTCTCATATTGACATGGGCTAGGCGGCGATGCCACAACCAACCCTTGTCGGCCTTTCCGAATAGGCACATCGAGTTTGAAGTGGTTTCCCCCGAAAAGTCAACCACAAACAAATCATCCTCGACATACCCAATGAAAGCGACCTTTAGAGTCTTGCTCCACAAGAGTACCACAACATCAATATCAAAGAAGACGGCGAAACCCATCTTATTAAGTGCATGAACGGAAAGTAAATTAAAGCCAAGGTCTTTGACAAGCATGACATTCGCTAAGGTGATATCCTTAGCGACTACCACCTTGCCAAAGCCCAATACCTTGGATTTAGATCGATCTCCATAAGTGACGGTTGCTTCATTTAGATTTGGTCTCAACTCCGTCATCAACTCCTTGCTTCCGGTCATATGTTTTGTGCATCCACTATCAAGCACCCATTTTGACCCACCGGAAGCATAGTCCTACAAGAAATCATTGCTTGGATTTAGGTCCCCATTTTTCAATGGGTCCTCTTTTGTTAGCAAAAAGGGTCTTAGGAACCCAAATAGAACGAGCAATGGGTACATTTCTAGGACCAACAAACTTAGCATAGACATCCCCATAATAATCAACAAATATAATGTAGTGTTAGTCTTTCCCGCAAAGTCATCACTAATGGTTTTGCCCCTCGTGGCACCACCACTAGCAATGTTGACCTTCTTCTTTGATTGAGGGATCCTCTTTGCTTGAGGAGCACTAGCAACGTTGGCCCACTTAACTTGAGGAGCTCTAGCATCCTTTTTTTTAATTTTAAAACAGCAGGAGAGGCTCCTACTGTGTTATATAAAAAGGATCACAGATTTACATGGGGTGGGTATAAAACCCTATTTACAAAAGTATAAGGAAAATCTAAAAGGTCTCTAGGAAAGTATTTATATAAGTGACCAGGTTTTGCGGCACCCTAAACCGAAGTAGTATAGTATCAGCCTTCACTCTCTCCTTCCAGGAATTCACACTTGGGGGGATTCCATTAAAAATAAGATTATTGCGCTCCTTCCAAATCCCCCAAGCAGCAATAGTGAAAAATTCCATAAAAAGAGATCCCTGGTAGGAAGATTTTGCTTGAGAGATAATATCCAATCTGTTTGAACCCGTAGAGCATGAAATGTTAATTTGAGACCAGCAAGAGATACTGAATTGACATTTGAAGAATAGATGTTCCAAAGTTTCCTCCTGACCCGAGTCACAAAGTGGGCAGTCAAAATTATTACCAATGTTAAATTTCCTCCTTTTTAGCATATTTCTGGTATTCAGTCTGTCAACCATTAGTAGCCACAAGAAAAATTTGAGTTTCGGCCATAATTTAGATTTCCAAATCCACAAAAGTGGTGCTGGCGGATTAATATCTTGAAAGCAGAAATTATAGAACTTTTTAGCTGAGTATTTGTGTCCCCATTTATAGACCCAAGAGTCCTTTTCATTAGAGGGTTGCACTGTAGCTATGATACCTTGAAGTTCCTGCCATTCTTGATAGGCTTGATTTGAAAGTGGCAAGTAAAAGGACTGAAGGCTATCCTCTGATGAAATAAAATCTGCCACTGATATGTCTTCTGCAAGTACAAATGAATATAGGCATGGGAACCTATCTTGCAGAATAATTGAATTCCAATCATCTTTCCAAAATAGAGTAGTAGTTCCATTTCCAATAGAACAGGTAGCTACTCCTCTATATATAGGTGAGAGTTTCATCACCGATTTCCACCAAAATGATCCACAAGAATCAGCTGCATGTGGTATTTGATTTTGATAGTAAGTAGTCCAAATTAAACTTACCCATTGAATATTCTCATGATTATAAAATTTATCCAGGAATTTTAAAAGCAGAGCTTGATTTTGAGTCTTCAAGTTCAACACTCCAAGACCCCCTTCTTCTTTGGCTTACAAACTAGGTCCCAGGCTGCTAATGATAGGCATTTTTCGCCATTCTCTGTTTGCTTGGTCCATAGACATCTTCTTCTTATTTTATCAATCTGTTCCACAATTTTTGGGTGAATTTCAATAGTGCACATGGTGTACATAGCAATGGAGGTTAAAATGGCATTAACTTGTGCAAGTTTCCCAGCGTGTGAGAGAAGAAAAGCTCTAGCATCCTTCATGAAGCTCTCTTTCTCCTTTTCTTCCTCAACAAACCCGAGACCAACTCTCCCTTTTTGTGAAGTGACAAATGGTTTCTTACGTAGAGAGATGGCCTTAGCAAGATTGATCTTCAACCTAGCATTTTCCTCAATGATATTTGCATGATCACAAGTAATGGGAGTAGAGGAACTAGGCATATCATTTTTAGGCGGTTGAGCTTGAAGTTGTTCATACGACTTGGTGAGGGTAGAGTGTTCACTCTCCAATGCTTTGTAGGCCTCGGAGAGCTTCTCTAGCTCCTCGGTTAGTCTAGAATGACCAACACCAAGCTCGACCTTTTCCTTCTTACATGCTTTATATTTAGCAATTACATGGTCACGTTCTTTAATGAGTTTAGCAACAATTACATCATTTGATTCTTCTATAGATTCTAGTTGTTGCTTTAGAGAAACTCTAAGCTCATGCTCTTCTTCAAGATTGTCTTTCAAGGATGCAATTTCCATAGCATCCTCTCTTTCAATCTTACCCTTTATCTCAAGCATTTCTTGAGCTTCACCATATTGACTCATAAGAGTCTCAACATGCTTCTTTGTTTCACCTTGCATGTTAGTGATGAAATTATCGAAAGCAACTATTTCCTCTTTGATTTTAAGACTAGTAGCATCATCCATATTACTCATAGCCTTAGGAGATGAGGGAGATGATACCTCGGTAGTCTTGGCCATGAAGCATCTTGCGGAGGAGTTGGAGACATTCTCATTGGGGTATTCGAATAGGGAAGGAGATGATGAAGAAGCAATAGCAATGGCGGCAACTTCATTTGTGGGCTCTTATTCTTCTCCGGATGAATACTCTTCTTGAGCAAGCAACACAATTCTCGGAGGCTTCTTGTTGATGGCATTCTTCTTGAAGAAAGGTTTCTTATGGGTGTCCTTTGACTTGTCCTTCCTAACAAGCTTTCCTCCATGAAGTTCTCGGTTCTCAAACGGACACTCGGCCACAAAATTATATTTATCTTGGCAATTGTAGCACGAACGAACTCTTTGGCCACCCTCCTTCCTTCCACTTGCCTTGTTGACAAAATCCCTTGCCTTGGACGGACTCTTCCAAAAGACTTTAGATGTGAGAGCCGCATAGTCCTTGAGAGTATCTTGAAGTTCTTTGGGATCCCAATGAGACACATCTTCTTGAGCCTCATCATCATCGTCTTGCTCCACAACCTTGGCCTTCAAAGCAAGTGAAGATCCTCTATGCATTCCAATGGCTCGGGCTCGAGCATCTTCGACGTTCTTGGCGGCCACCTTGTATGCCGCCATCTCTTGCATGACCCCATTTAATGACATGAGGTGGTAATTGTGTCTTCCTTGGAGACTCTTCAAGTCGGTGGATTCGAACGGCCAAAGGGCGCTCACATACTTCCTTTTGATCCAAGCATCATCCACATAGGTTGCACCAAGGGCTCGAAATTGAGTAGCAAGGGTCTTGAGTCTTCGATACATTTCTTCATGATCTTCACCCTCTACCATGAAAAAGCCCTCAGCTTGGTTGCTCAAAGCTTCAAATCTATTCCTTTGCATGCTCTCATTACCGATAAACTCTTGAGTAAGAATATCCCAAGCTTCTTTGGCGGTGGTGGAAAGCTCAATGAGAGACATGTGCTTTTCTCCCACGGCGGTATGAATCATGTTGAGAGCCAAGTCATTGAGTTGACCATCCACAACTTCTCTTCTTGTCATGTTGTTTGGATCGACGGCCTTGAACCCAACTTGTATGATTCTCCATAGCTCGCTTGAAGCGCTCTTGATATGGGATCTCATCATAAATTGCCAATTAGTAAAACAAGATGGATTAAACTTAGGTGGATCACCCCTATTGTTTATATGATAATGCAGGATAGGTGGGTCGACCGAGTACGTGAATGGAACCCCATGGTACTCCGGCTTCCCACCATCAATTTTAGGAGGGGATTCATTAGTGAGTTGTTCGCCCTCCCCACTATGCGTGGCGGAAGCATTAGCCTCTAGGGATGGTGCGGCGGGTGGCTTATGGCCATTCAAGAGTTGCCTCATCATGGCACGCAACTCCCCCATTTGAGTGTCCATAGATGATTTTAAGCTTGTTTCCAAATTCTTGAGATCATCCATGGACACCGGAAGGGTGCTACCACCCGTCACCTCATCACCGTCACCCATACTCTCTTAGGCGATGAAGCCTAACTTAAGAGCCAAGGCTCTGATACCAATTGAAAGGATCGTGTCGGAGAACTGTCCCAAGAACTGGGTGTGTCTCACTAGGTATCGAGTCAGGGGCTGAACACGGAATCAAACAACCCTCAACGTGCCTCGGCGACGGTGCTCGCAGAGATCGCTGTGGGACGGCACTGCAGAGATGAACACACGATGTTACCCAGGTTCAGGGCCCTCTTGGAGAGGTAAAACCCCTACGTCCTGCCTTGGTTGTATTGCACTTGCTTGGAGAGGTTTTAGTACAAAGAGAGCTTGGCGAGCTCGAGGTGGCTAACAATGGCTATTGCTAACCCTAGATCCGAATCAGAACTTGAACCGGAGAAGAACCAACTAGCTATCAACTAGGATCCAACCCTTTGCCCGAACGGGCTCGCCCTCCTTTTATAGGTGTCTCGGACCACTTCCCCCAAATATCTTGGCGGGAAGGGCTACCACATGTCGACGAAGGAGGAGGACGGGTGCAGGCTAAAGGTAGAGTCCATGGACGCGGTCCATGGCAGGGAGCAGTGTCACCAAAGCTGGAAAAGCCACCGTCCAGCCAGGACGGTGGGCTAGCACCGCTGAGGTGGGATGTGTCCCACGGTGACGTCGCCCTTGGAGCATAGCTGCAGACGGTCCCCTTATGGTGCAGCATTGTTGACTGCTTTATACACGAGAACGGCAACTGCGGTGCTGCCGTCACCGCGCGCTGGCGCGCCCGTGACTCTGCGGTGGGTGCAGAGCCCATGTGCGCTCTGCCGCGGAGGCAGAGCTGGCTTCGTGAGGAAGGAAACCCTCGCGAGGCTGGAGGCCTCGCCGAGCCCTTTGTCTTGATCCTTGGAGATACCCTCTCGAGGGGAGGTCCCTCACGAGGAGAAAAGCCCTCGCGAGGAGGAGAGGTCCCTCGCGAGGGAAAAAACCCTCGCGAGGCTCGCCAGGCTTGGAGAGCCTGGTCCTTAGCGAAATCTTCTGAAGAATGTTGTGGGCCCTGGCAGGCCGGCCCGTGGTACCCTGGTTTCCACTATGCCGACAGTAGCCCCCGGGCCCGCGATGGGCACGCCGAAGCCCACGGATGGAGGCGAAGCGTCGGGGGCCCAACGATGCCTGCCTGGGCCGTGACACGTGGGGCGCAGCGGTTGCGCCCGAGGCCACGATCTCCTCGGCTTCAACGGGCGACCCGGTGGGGCTAGCGCTGTGCATAACCGAACCGAAACCAAAAACCGAACCGAAAAAAACCTAACCGTAACCAAATTCCGGTTTTTCATGGTTAGTGGTTAGGTTACGGTTAGCAAAATACCTAACCGAAAGGACAATGGTTATTTCGGTTTTAAACCGAAAAAATTCGGTTAAACCGAAATAAACCGAACAGGTTAGAATCCATCATATTAGGCCCAGCCAGACTTCATTATGTGTTATATGGTGCATATGATGCATACTGTACACAATTGATGGCCCAGTCCAATGGTTTGAGCTTGTTGTTCGCCTCAAAGCTAGCATAGGTCGTGAGTTCGACCACTGGTTGCGTTTTATTTTTATTTTGACCGAAAAATCGTTGTATTCTGTTTCTCACTCGTACACTACACCCAGTTTGGTCATAAAAAATATAAAAATTTATGTGCTATTTGAAAATTCGCGTCAACTTTGGTTAGTTTGGTTATTACCGAAACCAAACCGAAACTAAATGGTTATTACCGAAACCGAACCGTATTTGCGTATTAAACCGTATTATCCGAAGTATCAAAACCGTATTTATCGTATAACCGTATTAACCGAACCGAATTAACCATATTAACCGAACGCGCAGCGCTAGGTGGGGCCCGCCACGTCCTTGGCAACTGGCCAATAAAGCCTGCGCGCGCAGACGGCGCCCATCACTTCGTCCATTACTCCTCCGCACACTTCCCCCTAACGCCTCCTTCTTCCCAGCGCGCTACCTCCAAAGTCTCCTTCTCCTGCGACCATGGCGCCCAAGAAAGCAACCGCCGACCAGAAGGGTAAGGCCACGATGCAGGCCGGCAAGTCTGCGGCGGCGGCGCGGGGTGCTGCATCCCTGGGACGCTGTCGAAGACTCGCGTCCACTCGGCGGCGATTAAAAAGGTGCGCCACCTGGCGGCCGCGAAGACCCACGAGCTTGGCGCCACAAGCATGGAGCCGGCCGGCAGCAGCAAGCTCTGCGCGTGGTACTACCCCCATCTTCCTTCACACCCTCTACGCCGGTCTCGTCCCTCCTTTCTCCAGCTTCCTCATGGGGATTTTGGAGGCATACCAGATCCAACTTCTCCATCTCCACCCCAATTCCATCCTCATCCTCGCCATCTTCTCCTACCTCTGTGAGGCGTACGTCGGCATCCGCCCTTCTGTGGACCTCTTCCGCAGCTTCTACGCACTCTGGTCCACTGCGCAGAACAAGCGGACCAGGTGCGTCTCCTTCCGCATCGCCACCCGCCAGGAGCGAGGACTACATCCCCATCGCGTGGTGCGGTGAGAACGCCAACACCAAGGTGACAAAGAAGGTGGAGGACTTCCGCCAGCAGTGGTTATTCGTCGACACCAAGACGTCGAACCACCTCCTGGACATACCCATGGCGCCCCCGAAGAAGTGGGCGCGTTGGGTGAGCGGCGGCTTCGAGGGCCCAAAGCTTGAAGCGGTGTACGAGTGCATACGGGGGCTCGCGCGTCCGGGCTCACCGGCCAGATGGTGGCGAAGGACTTCACGAGGCACCACATCACTCCCCTCCAGTGGCACTCAGAGCCGATGTGGGCGTACATAGGCCGAGGGGACGGGATGCGCCTGTGCACAGACAACTTCTCTCCTGAGGTGCTGAGCCAGGTCATGGGGGTTCTCTTCGCCACGGTGTCCATCCCATCCCCAACCACCGACGATGCCCGGCCGCTCTTCACCTTTGTGGACGAGAGCGTGCGCGAGCACCGCAGAGGCCTGCCCAGATTCGACGAATGGGGCATCATGCCTGAGGGACTCCGCGGGCCCCGTAGCAACCCGTGGGCGGCGGAGGTGGAGCAAATGGACGAGTTGCCGAAGCCGGACGAGGCTGAGGACTCTGGCGAGGACGAGACCTCGAGAGGCGCCAACCCTCTGGCGAGGACGAGGCCTCGAGAGGCGCTAACCCCTCGGGAGGCTCCGTCGGCTCCCCAAGGAGCATACCGCCTGAAGAGGACCTCCAGGTGATTTCCTCCAGCGGCGACGAGGACGCCTTTCGCGTAGCTCCTCCCGACGCACCGCAGAGGAGGAGGAGGAGAGCGACAGCAGGGGAGGACGCTGCGAGCCCCGCTCCAAGGCCGTCCACGACAGGAAAGCCCGCAGCCGCGAGGGGCGCTCCTCGCGAGGAGGCAGGAGCGCCTCAAAAGGAGGCCAGAGCGAGCAGCCCCCTGCCGCCTAAGGCGAAGAAAAGGGTGTGGAGGATGGCCGACGTGTAAGCCTCGGTCTTTCTTCTTTCCTTTAGCATTCTGCTTTCGAAAACCCTCTTGACGGATCTTCTGCCTGTCTTTTTCTCAGGAACCCCGCGGTGCCGAAGAAGCGACGGTCCGCAAGCTTGGAGAGACCGTCGACGCCACCGTGGCGACGCCTGCGGATGGCGAGCCGCAGCATGTGGCTACTCCTCCCGCGGGTGAGCACTGCGCGGAGGAGGTGGTTGAAGAGGTGGCGCCGTCGCCAGCTCGGGCCGCCACTCCTCCCGTACTGCAGAAGGCAACGGAGGAGGAGGCGGCAGCCGAGGCCGCACAAGCCTCGGCGAGGCCGGACGAGGAGGAGGAGGTTGAAGAGATCATCGTGGAGCCGCCTCCGGAGGAAGAGGCTCCCACGAGAGGGGCTGACGTGCCCGAGGCCGTGGCAGGCGCGGCCACCACGGAAGGGGCGGAAAACGCCCCTGAAGAGCAGGAGGAGGAGGCGCCTCCGGAGCCCATGGACGCTGGAGCCGGGGGCGAGAGGACGCCCAGCCCCCAGAGGGCACCTGACGCAGGCGGCGAAGGAGGTGCCCACACAAGCTCCCAGAGGGCTCCTGACGCGGGCGGCAAAGGAGGTGCCCACACGAGCCCCGAGGCTGGCACCAGAAATGGCTGTGAGCCCGAGGCAGGGTGCCTCGGGCGCCACGCCAAGAATCGAGGCCTCTGCACCCCGCAGCGGTGCGATGACCTTGGCGCTGTGGGAGCCGCAGCACCACGCGGTTCGCCGCAGCGCCGTCTTCAGCCAGGCGCGGCGGACGCTCGACGAGCTGGAGGCGCAGTACGCCGAAGAGGAACTCGCCAGGGCGGAGGAGCGGGCGAGACTCGACGAGGGCTGGGCCCTCCTCCGCGAGAGCGTGGAGAGCTGCCGCCGGCAGGATGCGGCGGCCCTGGCGGCACGCCAAGAGGCCATGCGCTTCGCCGAAGAGACCCGCGACAGCGTGAAGCGGGAGGCGGCGGAGACCATGGAGCAGCTGGACGCCGCACGGGAGGCGCTCGAGGCGGAAACTGCCTCCAAGCGACAGGAGGTTGCGGCCTTGGAGCAAAACTTCATCACGCACTCCAAAACTGTGGAGGGCAGCTTGAAGGAGCTCCGCGAGAGGCTGGACGCTCGCGAGGTGCAGCTGACCCAGCGCGAGGCAGAGCTCACGCGACGCGAGGGAGAGCTCTCCCCCCGCGAGGAGGAACTGCGCCGGCGCGAGGAGCAGGTCCAGCAGCTTGAGGCGGACCAGGCCACCCGCGAGGA
>QRDG01001356.1:93274-120766 GCA_012064385.1 Puccinellia tenuiflora
ACGCCAAGCTATTCGACCAAGTCGAGGTTGAGGAAGGCGAAGACGACGGCGAAGAGGACGCCCGGAGAGGAGGTGGATGCCGCCGCGGACGGCGCGGGCACCTCAGGAGGCCCGACGGCCTGAGCTTTCCTGTGGCTGGATGTGCAGGGCACACATTACCTTAGCATTTGCTTGTAAAACTTTTGTAAAGACTTGTTTAAGTGTCGTTTGAATGTGCTTGGTGAATTTCCCTCGGGAGGCTTTTATCTTTCCTCTTCATGTCTTTTTCGCTCTACGTCTTAGGACCCTCTCTTAGCGCTACACCACCGCCGCTTCGGTATGTGAGAGTCAGGGCTCCACAAGGCCGGGGGTGCGTGAGGCCTCGAGAGGTAAGAGCTCCCGAGGCGCGATGCTCGGGGCTCCCCTTTAACGCGCAAGCAGCCCATGAGGCATAGGAGAGAGAAAAGAGGCTCGAGGGACAAAAACCAGCGAAAGGAAATTTTAACCAAGTGTTTGGACTTAGCTTCGCGAGGCGTTTTTGCCTTGGAGAGGGTGTTGGTTCCCTGACGAGGCGTTTTTGCCTTGGAGAGGGTGTTGGTTCCCTGGTGAGGCGTTTTCCTCTCGAGGTTGCCTGAGGCTTGTTTTGAACCTGCTTTCCTGTGCTTGGACAGATAGGCATACCCACAAGCAATACATAGCTAGATAACTCATGCGTGCTCGTAGGTTCCTTCATGTGTGTCTCGCGAGGAGAACAGGCACCAAGGTCCTTGGTGAGTTGACGTGCACGGGAGCCGGTCCATGAGTTCAGAGCTCCTTGGGAGTTGACATGCATGAGAGCTGACCCGTGAGTTCAGAGCTCGGACTCCTTGGGTTTGAGGCGCTGCTGGGATGCTCCCGAGGCACAGGCACCATGCTCAGCCCCCGCTCGCGAGATACACAGGAGGGATCATACGAGCAAGGATGAAAAGCAATAACATAACTGCTTACCAAAGCAACAACATATGCTGGCGCGAAGCGCAAAGGTTCAAAGTGACCTGAAACAGAGGTTCATTACACTGGCGTGGCCAGAAATACAAAATCCGCCATGTCTGGGCATGGGGTTCCACATGGAGTGGCTGAGACTCTCGCGGCCCGAGGCGACGCATGTAGAGAGAGCTCAGAGAGGGGGCCCCTATGCGGGGGTGGCTTTAGAGCCTGCGGTCCACCATGGCTGGGCATGGGGATCCACCTCGCCAAGGCATGGTGCTTGAAGAAGTCACCTTGCCGAGGCGTGGTGGCTTGGGAGTCTTCTCGAACGGCCCGCGGCAACGTATAGTATAGTAGAGGGGAGCCTGAAGTTTTTCCTCGTGGAGGATGATGGCGCGAGGCTCTCCCTTGATGCAAAAAATTGCTCGTCAAGGACGATCAGGGGTAGAACTTGCGCAGGTGCTGGATGTTCCAGGGGTTGGCGACAGGGATGCCGTCTTCCGTCTCGAGCGCGCGGAGCCAGGCCTGGCGATGTGCACGACTCTGTAGGGTCCTTCCCACATTGGCGAGAGCTTGTGGAGGCCTGCCCTGGAGAGGATTCTCCTCAGGACAAGGTCTCCTGCTTCGAGAGTGCGCGGGCGGATGTGGCGGCTGTGGTAGCGACGGAGGTCTTGCTGGTACCTTGCCGCTCTCAGGGCCGCATTGCGGCGGAGCCCCTCGAGCAGCAGCAGGTCGTTGTTGCGGCGGAGTTCGTCCTGCTCAGCCTCCTTGAAGGCCAAGACTCGTGGAGAGCCGTGGGTGATCTCGCTGGGGGACGGCTTCAGCGCCATAGACGAGGGAGAACGGCGTCTCACCAGTTGGCTTTGTTGGCGTGGTGCGGATGGACCAGAGCACCGAGGGGAGCTCATCGATCCAGTGCTTGCCGCTGGCCTTGAGGCGGTTGAAGCTTCTCGTCTTGAGGCCCTTGAGCACCTCGGCGTTGGCTCGCTCAGCCTGCCCGTTGCTTCGTGGGTGAGCCACCGAGGCGTAGCAGATTTGGGCGCCGAGGCTGCCGCAGTAGGACTTGAAGGCGCCGCTGATGAATTGTGAGCCGTTGTCGGTGATGATGCGGTTGGGCACGCCAAAGCGGCAGACCAGCTCCTGATGAATTTCACCGCTGATTTCGCCGGATGGTGCGCACGGGTTCCACCTCAGGCCACTTGGTGAATTTGTCGATGGCGACGTAGAGGTAGCGGTAGCCCCCGAGCGCTCGCGGGAAGGGTCCCAGGAGGTCCAGCCCCCAGACCGCGAACGGCCAGGAGAGCGGGATGGTTTGGAGTCCTTGCGCGGGCTGGTGGATCTGCTTGGCGTGGAATTGGCAGGCGTCGCAGGATTGGACGATTGCGGCTGCATCTTGAATCCTGAAGGCCAGTAGAAGCCACTCCGGAAGACCCTTGCCTACAAGGGTGCGTGAGGATGAATGGTGGCCGCACTCTCCGCTGTGGATGTCGTTGATGGAGCTGGCGGCCTTCCTCGGCAGGAACGCACCGCAACGCAACCCCATTGGGGCGCTTCCGGTACAGGTCTCCCGTCGTGGAGGCAGTAGGACTTGGCCTGGCGAGCAACCCTTTCGGCTTCGGCGTCTTCTTCGGGGAGGACTCGATTTTGCAAGTAGTTCTTGATCTCGTCTATCCAAGCAGTGTCTTGGCGTACCAGGGTCATCAGCAAGCGATCGCCTGAGGGCAGCCCGCAGTTTGGTGCTCCACTTGATGGGGCTGGTGGGAGCTCCTCATTGATGCTCATGTGCTGACCGCTGGTTGCTTGACCGAGGACTTGGCGAGTCTTTCCTCGACACTCCAGGCGTTCTGGGCTTCCCTTCTTGCTGCTTGCCTGGCGAGTTCAGTCTGCTTCTTGGTTCTCTCCTCGGTGGGATATGCTTGAGCTCCATGCCCCTGAAGTGCTTCTCGATTTTGCGTACCTCTTCAAGGTAGGCCACCATTTAGGTGTACTTAGGCGTGTAGCTTTTGTTGGAATAAGTTGACGAGGAGCTGAGAGTCGCCCTTGATGAGGATGCGCTTGATGCCGAGGGCAATGCAGCTCTGAGCCCGGCGAGGAGGCCTTCGTATCAGCAATGTTGGTTGGAGAACCTTGTCGTTGTCCTTGAAGCACAGCTGGACGGCGTAGTAGATCTTGTCGCCTGTCGGTGAGGTGAGGACAGCACCAACCCCTGCACTCCGGGCCACGAAGGCGCCGTCGAAGTGCATGGTCCAGTGGCCTGGTTCCGTCCCTCCTGAGGCTGTCTAGCTTCCTCCTCTTGAGGCTCTTCTTCATGCGTGTCCGTCCATTCGGCCATGAAATCAACCAGCGCCCTGCCCTTGATGACCCTTGTGGTGTCAAACTCCAGCTCGAAAGGTTTAGCTCGATGCCCCAGCTTGCGACGCGATCTGTTGCGTTTGGGCTGTCGCAGGACTTGCTCCAGGGGGTATGAGGTGACCACCTTAATGGGGTGACCCTGGAAGTAGTGGCCGCATCTTCCTGGAGGCGCTGAGGAGCGAGAAGAGGAGCTTTTGCTGCATGGGGTAGCGCTCTCGAGCGTCCCGCAGCACTGTGCTAACGAAGTACACGGGATGCTCGACGAGGGTAAGTTGTTGGCGTGGCAGCGGTTGGCTCCTCTCGAGGCCTCGGTGGAGTCCTGTGTCGAGGTTTTCTTGAGGCCCCCTCTTGTAGAGGCTCGGCATGAGGCTGGAGGCTTGACGAGGCCTGCTTCCTTGTCGAGGAGTTCTGGGCTTGGCGAGGCAGGGCTCTGCTTGGCGAGGACTGGCTTCTTCCCTTTCAGCCACCAAGACCGCGCTTACGTTTGAGGAGTGGCTGCAAGATACAGCTTCAGAGGCTCGCGAGGGCGTGGGGCAACCATGATGGGTGGGCTCGCCAGGTATTTCTTCAGGTCCTCGAAGGCCTTCTGCTGCTTCAGGGGTCTACTTGAAAGGACCGGCTTCATGATCTTGAAAAATGGCAGCGCCCTCTCGCCGAACTTGGAGATGAAACGGCCAAGGCTGGCCATACATCCCGCTAAGCGCTGCATGTTCTTGAGGCGACGAGGAGGCTGCATCTCTTCTATGGCTCTGATCTTGTCGGGGTTTGCTTCAATGCCGCGATGAGACACCAGGAACCCGAGGAGTTTGCCTAAAGGACCCCGAAGACGCACTTGGCGGGGTTCAGCTTGATGTTTGCCTTGCGCAGCTTGGCAAAGGTCTCCTCGAGGTCCTTGATGAGCGTGTCTCTTCGCGGGTCTTGACCACGATGTCGTCGACGTAGGCCTCTGCATTCCTCCCCATTTGAGCCCCCAAGGCGATCCTCATGAGGCGTTGGAAAGTGGCACCGGCGTTTTTCAGGCCGAAGGGCATGCAGACATAGCAAACACACCACAAGGGGTGAGAAATGTTGTCTTCTCCTCGTCCTCCTTCGCCATCTTGATCTGGTGGTAGCCTGAGAAGGCATCCAGAAAACAAAGGAGTGCGCAGCCGGCGGGTGGAGTCCATGATCTGGTCGATCCTCGGGAGGGGATAGGGGTCCTTGGGGCAAGCCTTGTTGAGGTCGGTGAAGTCGATGCAGAGGCGGCTTCCTCCGGTGTGCTTGGGGACGACCACACCATTGGCGAGCCAAGTGGGATGGCCACTTCCTTGATGATACTGGCTTTCTTCAGCTTTTCTACTGCTTGGACGATGAAATCTTGCTTCTCTGGCGCCTGGCGCCGCGCCTTTTGCTTCACGGGGCGTGCGTTTGGACACACGGCTAAGTGGTGCTCGATCACCTCCCTCGGTACTCCGGACATATCTGACGGTGTCCATGCGAACATGTCAGAGTTTGCCCCGAGGAAGGCGACGAGCGCGCTTTCCTATTTGGGAGGCAAGTTGGCGCCGATGGTGACACTAGCCCCCGAGCCGTTTGCCTCAAGAGGCACTTGCTTCGTCGCGGACTTCTCCTGAGAGAATAGCTGCTTCTTCTTCGCGGGGGGCCTCGGGAGGGGCTCCTCATCCTCGTCAGCGGGTGACGCCACCGCGGCAGCCTTGTAGGCCGCTTGCGCAGCGTACAGGGCGTCTGAGACCATGCCGCGGATGACGATGGTGCCCCCCGAGCCAGGGAGCTTGACGAGGTTGTAGGCATGGTGGATCACCGCCATGAACTTGGCGAGGGCGGGGTAGCCGAGGATGGCATTGTAGGGCAGGCCGATGTGCGCGACGTCGAAATCGATCAGCTCGGTGCGGTAGTTGGCCTGCGTGCCGAAAGTGACCGGAGCCTCACCTGCCCAAAGGGGTGGTGAGACCCTCTGTCACCCCCGAGAAGGGCCTGGTGGGCATGAGCCGCTCGTAGGGCACCTACAGCTTCTTGAAAGTCTCGACAGAGATGACGTTGAGGCCTGCACCCCCATCGATGAGCGTCTTAGAGACTGCAATGTTGTTGATGGTGGGGGTGCAGACCAGCGGGATGGTGCCAACAGTTGAAGTGGACTTGGGGTGGTCGCTGGAGTCGAAAGTGATGGGGTACTGGGACCACTTGAGGGGCCTGGAGGCCTCAACCTCGGGAAGCGCTGCCGCGACCTCGCGAGCGAGTTGCTTGAAGTGGCGGTTGGAGCTGGGGGCCTGAGCCCCGCCGAGGATGCAAGCGGCCCCGCGAGGCACCTGGTAGCCCTCAGGAGTCTCGGCGGGGAGGTTGTCGTTCACGGGCTGGGCGGCGTTGGCTTGAGGGTTCTGCTGGTAGTTTTCGTCGTAGTTGTTGTTCCAGCGTCGCCCCCCGCGGCCGCCGCGGCCGCCGCCGCGGCCGCCGCGACCTCGCTGCCGCTCGTTAGCCTCACGAGCCTCGCGAGCCTCGCGAAGCCTCTTGAGGTCGTAGCAGTCCTCGGTGGCATGGGAATGCCTGTTGTGGTAGATGCAGAAGGGGCGGTCATCTTTCTTCTCGGGGTCCGCGGCTGGAGCGGCAGCGCGAGGCTGCTTGGCGTCAGGCTCAGCCGCGAGGACCGCAGTGGTCTTGCGCTTCTCGGTGGATTTCTTCTTCTTCTTGGATCCCTCGGCGGGGTCCCCTGGCTCGTTCTTGACGAACAGGCGGCCCTCCTCAGCCTTGGCGCACTTGTCCGCCAAGTCGAAGAGCTTGACGACGGTGGTGATGTTGTCGTGGATGCCAAGCTTCTCGAGCATCCGCACATCCGTGACTCCAGCCTGGAAGGCCGAAATGACCTGCGCGTCGGTGGCGTTGGGAATCTTGTTGCGCACCTGGCTGAAGCACTGGATGTACTTGCGGAGGGTCTCGCCAGGCTTCTGGCGTACGGCGCGGAGGTCGTTGTACGTGAGGCCGCGCTCGTACGTGCCCTTGAAGTTGGTGACGAAGCACCGGCAGAGGTCCTCCCAGGTGTTGATGGACTCGGCGGGGAGGTTCGTGAGCCACGAGGACACGGAATCTTTGAGGGCCATGGGGAACCAGTTCGCCATGACTTTGTCGTCGCCCCCTGCGGCCTGGATGGCCAAAGTGTAGAGCTGCAGGAACTCCAGGGGGTTGTTCTTGCCGTCGTAGCGCGGAGGAAGATCCGGCCTGAACTTGACCGGCCAGACGACGCAACGGAGGCTGCGAGTGAACGCGGCCGTTGTGCCGTAGGTGACTAGGCCGTTGGCGAGGGTGGCACGGAGATGACGCCCCGCGGTGGCGACGTCCTGGACGGCGCGGTTGTGGCGATCCTGTTGGCGCTCGATGCTCACGCGTGCGTCCTCCGGGGCTCGCTGCACAATTTGGCAGTCATGCGGCGACGACGTGTGCGATGAAGCGCGGTTGTCGCGAGGAGGAGCCCCGACCGGAGCAGGTTGCGGTGGGAGCTGGAGCAGGCGCGGGGTGACGAGGAGGTGCATGCGGCGCGCCGTGCGCCACGTCCCCTGCGCGAACAGAGAGAACCAACGAACGAGACGGTGCAGGAGCGGCGACGCGAGCGGCGCCGATGAGCTCGGAGAGGCGGTTGAGCCAGGCTTCTTGGGCCTCCGGCGTGGGACGGTACTGCAGCAGCTCCTGCGCCATGAGAAGCGCAGTTGCTGGGCTGGGCGCAGGGCGGCCCGGCGAGGAGGCAGCACGGTCCCGCGACGGGTGCAGGGAGGAGGCCTCCTCTTCGCCAAGGTCTTCCTCGGCGTGGTCGTGGTCGTCGTCCTCCGGGTGCTCGACGCGGGGCTCGGGGTCGACGTGGCGCTCCGGAGCAGCACTCCCGCGCGGGCGGCCGCGCGGGTTGCCAGCAGGAGCGGTGGCGGCGCTGGCCGTCCGGCGAGCGAGACGTTCGGCGCGAGAGCCGGCCATGGCGGTGTCGAGGATGAAGACGCGCCTCAGCCCCCTACCTGGCGCGCCAAATGTCGGAGAACTGTCCCAGGAACTGGGTGTGTCTCACAAGGATCGAGTAAGGGGCTGAACACGGAATCAAACAACCCTCAACGTGCCTCGGCGACGATGCTCGTCGAACTCGCTGCGGGACAGCACTGCAGAGATGAACGCACGGTATTAGCCAGGTTCAGGGCCCTCTAGGTGAGGTAAAACCCCTACGTCCTGCTTCTGGTGTATTGCACTTGCTTGGAGAGCTCAAGGTGGCTACAATGGCTAACCCTAAAACTCATAACTTCCAACCAAGAGTCGAACCATTTGCCCGAGCGTGCTCCCCCTCCTTTTATAGGTGTCTCGGACCTCTTCCCCCAAATATCTTGGCGGGAAGGGTTACCACATGGCGACGAAGGAGGAGGACAGGTGCACAATAAAGGTGGAGTCCATGGACGCGGTCCATGGCAGGGGCGGTGTCACCAAAGCTGGAAAGCCACCGTCCAACCAGGACGGTGGGCTGGCGCTGCGGAGGTGGGACGGGTCCCACGGTGACGTCGCCCTTGGAGGGTAGCCGCAGACGGTTCCCTTATCACCAAAGTGGCAATCCTTGGGGCTCCTTTGCTTGGTATAGCTTTGTTGACTCCTTTATACATAAGAACGGCAACTGTGCCGCTGCCGTCACCGCATGCTGGCGCGGTCGTCACTCTGCAGAGGGTGCAGAGCCCATGTGCGCTCTGCCTCCAGCTTCGAGAGGAAGGAACCCTCGCGAGGCCGAGGGCCTCGCCGAGCCCTACGGCTTGGTCCTTAGCAGAATTTGCAGGTGCATCCGAGATGCCCTCTCGAGGAGAGGTCTCTCGCCGAGGAAAAAACCCTCGGCGAGGAGGAGAGGTCCCTCGCGAGGCTCGCCAGGCTTGGAGAGCCTGGTCCTTAGCGAAATCTTCTGAAGAATGTTGTGGGCCCTGGCAGGCCGGCCCGTGGTACCCTGGTTTCCACTGTGCCAACATAAATTATTCAAATTTTGAATGTGTGATTTGAGTAATTTTAACATAACTTTAAATCTATAAGTCCAAAAATTGCATCAAATTTTGAATGTGTGATTTGAGTAATTTTAGGGAGTGTAGGATCTCGGAGTTTAAAGTTGTGGTTAGGTTGTTATCTTAATTACTTTCTCGTAGTTGCGGATTCTTGCGAGAGGTTTAATCACAAGTATGCATTTGTCTAAGTAAGAGCGGTGTGTTAGCATAGGTTCACCCACACAACACTTATCAAAACGTTGAAGATTAATCAACGGCGTGCAATGAAAATGGCTAGGCAGAAATTCCCATGTGTCCTCAGGAACGCTTTAATCATCATAAGTAATACAACTAGTGAAGAAACCAACATTGCATCGAACGGAGCATGCATGGAAAGCGAACAAGCAAACACACTCGCGAATAAGCAAAAACAACTAGTGAAGAAACCAACTTGACCCAACTAGCGTTTCAGTTCAAATTGGTAGCAACCAAATACGCTCTACGAAGTAGACATGCATGAGGTTAACTCCGTATGCGCCGGTCTTGTTTCATCAACGGTCGCCAATGGGATAGGATAATTTAGAAAGGGTTAATTGGATCCATGCCATTGTGCAATTCACTAGTTGGAGAAATGCCATTACAAAAAAACAACTTGGAGATATGCCACTCCAACTCTTCAATACCTATATGTATGCCATTTGCTCCATTACCAAACCATATACGGAATTATACTTTTATACATAGGGCTATACTCACGTACAACTGTACAAGACAAGAAAAAAAAAACAAATCATGTTGACTAGCTGGGCGACGCGGCTGGAACCGCATCGACCCAGACACACCTCACAACTCCCTCTCGCTCCCGAAACCCTAGCAGCGGACGGGCGGCGGCCGTGGCAGCGGGGCGGCGGAGGCCGAGCGGCGGCGTTCGTGGCGGCCGGGCGGCGGCGTTCGTGGCGGCCGGGCGGCGGGGCAGCTGGGCGGCAGGGCGGCGGCATCCGTGGCGGCGGGGCGGCAGGGCGGCGACCATCTTGGTTGGAGACGCTGCGAGGCGGGGCAGCCATAGGCGATGGAGTTCTCTGTCCCCGACAAGTGAGTGCCTTGCTCTCCTTCAATGTACAGAGAGTTGTACATTCTTTTTTTAATTTCGTTTTCTTTTCCTGAAATTTGTAGGCTCGAATTGACGAATACATTTAGCTTAGACCTTGTTGTTGAAGGATTTGTGTTGAAGGAACCAAACGGTAGAAAAACATATGTGAAGGGGAAAGTAATTAAATGGAATGTTAACTCAGATGATTTCACCATGGATGTGCTCATGGATGGGTTAAGTGCAGAGCTGAGAGTTGGCAGGGATCAGAGTATCACCGTATGGTATTTTAATGTGATAATGGCGCAGGATGTTAGACTAACTCACAGTGATGAATTTCATGTGATGTTTAACATGTACAGAGCACAGAGGAAACTTGCACTTGCTGTTGTTGTGCTTGATAACTCTTGTTCTGAAACTTCTGTACCTCAGCTTAATAATGGTGTTCATGTGCCCGAGCCAACAATTCCTGATAATGATGTGTTGCTGGTGGGTTTACATGAGTGTCCTCTAACTCCTAGTAAGATTGCGGCATCTCATTCAACCTCGCCACTAAAGCAATCTGTTCAAGTGGTGCCAGCTGCCCAAGTTATATAAACTGATCCATTTGACATAGTTGAGGAGTATGTAGGGGTAGATGATGAGTACATGTATGCTGATGTCTCGGCAATATCTGTTGAGAAGAGCAACATTCAGGAGGAAGATGAGTATGCTGATGTGTTTGCACACCATGAAGAGGAAGAAGTGACTGACACTAACCCTGCTGGGTATAGTGTGGTGCATGACCCTGAGAACCCTGACATACGAGTTGGGGCTCTTTTTCCTGACATTGTGGCTTTCAGAAAAGCTATAAGGCAGCGAGCTATTATTGTTGGGTTTAAGTTGGCTAAAATCAAAACAGACCCGACTAGATTTATTGCTCGGTGTGCACATGCGACATGTAAATGGCGCATCCATGCATCTGTACTTCACGATGGTAAAACAGTCATGGTATGGGTTGTTTCCATGTATATTATTTATCTGCAAGATTTTTTTGTTGCACCTGATTTATGTAGCCTTGTCTTATGACTTGCAGATAAAAACACTTCCATTTGAGCACAACTGCCCAACTATGAAGTTGTCAAATTGCACAATGGCTTCACAAGGATGGATTGCAGATAGGATTGGGGACTGGGTGAAGAAAAATCCCGGTGTTGGTGCAAAACAAGCTCGAGCAAAGCTGCAAGATGAGTACAACATCAAGCTGGAGTACAACAAGACTTGGTATGGTATGAAAGTAGCACTCGATCAAATTCATGGCAGTTATGAAGATAGTTTTCCGTTGCTTTTTAATTGGAAAGCTGAGATAGAACAAAAAAGCCCAGGGAGCATCGTAGAGATAGAACTATTGAAAAATGGAGATAAATTTCACTTCAACAGAATTTTTGTAGCATTCAAGCCTTGCATCGATGGTTTCTTAGCTGGTTGTAGGCCTTATGTTGGTGTCGACTCAACAGCACTTAATGGAAAATTTAAGGGCCAACTAGCATCAGCAACTGCAGTAGATGGGCACAATTGGCTATATTATGTAGCATTTGCTGTGTTTGATTCTGAAACTAATGACAATTGGGAATGGTTCATGAAACAGTTGCGTAAGGCTATTGGTTCCCCTCCTGGACTTGTTATTTCTAGTGATGCATGCAAAGGGTTAGAAACTGCCATTGACCTTGTGTTCCCTAACTGTGAAAACCGAGAGTGCATGAGGCACTTATATGCAAATTTCATGAAGAAATTCCATGGTAAAGTGTACACAGATAACCTGTACCCAGCTGCAAGGACTTTCTCAGACCGTAAGTTCATGCATCATATGAACATAATTAAAGCAGCAAATCCAGAAGCTATCGAATATCTAGATATGTATCACCATAGGTTATGGTACAGATGTGGTTTTGGGGAGGCCAGCAAGGTTGACTATTTGACAAACAACATATCCGAGAGTTTCAACAAGCAAATAAAAGACTTCAAAGGGCTCAATATTTGCAACCTTGTTGATACAATTAGGGAGCTCATCATGGATAAGTTCTGTATTAGAAGACAAATAAGTGAAAAACTACAAAGTAGAATTCTCCCTCATGTCATTAAGCAGCTGAATGCTGTTAGCAAAACCATTGGCCGAAACAAGATTCTTTAGACCAATGAACATGAGGCAGAGGTTACTTTGCTTGATCTGAAGTTTGTCAAAAGGCACATTGTCAACTTACAAAGTCGCACATGTACTTGTAGAATTTGGCAAGTTTCTGGAAAGCCATGCATGCATGCATTGGCCTTCATCTGTAGCATCAATGGTGCTGAGATTCAGACATATGTGGATGATTATTATTCAGTGGAAAAGTTCAAGGCAGCATATGTTGGGAGAATCCCTTCCATGACAGACAAGTCACAGTGGATAGATGTGGATTTGGGCTTCAAAGTGCACCCTCCTTTGCAGCAGGCAGTGGCTGGTAGGCCAAGAGTTCAGAGAATTAGAGGATGGCTAGAACCTGGAAGGAAAATAGTCAAGTGCCAGAGATGTGGTGCACCTGGGCACATGAAGAAAACTTGCAAGAAACCTGACCCTAAGTATGTGGCAGTAGATGATGATGCACTAGATCCTATACCTCAAGATGTACCAGATCCTTTACCTCAGGATGTACCAGATCCATCTACACCGACAAACAAAAGGTGATTCAATAGTTGTGTTTGTGCATCTCTTTTTCATGACTTGTATATCGTAAATTGATGCCCTTAATTGATGTATCTTGTTCGTATTGCAGGAAGAAATGTGAAGAAACAGTTGCTACAACAGATGGTGATGCAACAGATGATGAAATCCTTATCAATCTTATAAGGTAATTGCTGCATTTGTCTTAATCTATTACTGCTCAATCTAAATCACATGTTGTCAATGCAGGAAAAAGGCTAGAGTAACTCCACAAAAGCCCAACACATTAGGCAAGGAGAAGATAGCTACAACACAAGAGATTCCCAAGAAAAAGACTCCTGTGAAGAAAGCTACATCGCAACAGAAGGCCAAGAACAAGACTCCTGTCAAGAAGACTGCATCTAAAGGCAAAAAAGTCAGAAAAAATGTTCTGTTTGTGCCTGTTATACCTCCACCTCCACCTCCACCTCCAATAGTGCAGTCTCCAAATGGTGCAAAAAGAAGCCTTCTTCATTGGCTTGGTGGCTAGTGGGTGACTCAACTTAAATTGTGCTAGTTATGATGTGAACTTTGTTTGCCATGAACCTCTTAAATTGTGTTTGTGAACCTATGTATGGACATGTTTCAGTTATGCTTGCAAATCTGTATTGAATCGTGTATGCGTACCGTCGAAGTGCTGCCGAAATTCCATATGAATGGTTTGACAAGTTTCTGTACAGAATTTGAAGTGTCAGTTTAAGAGTCAATACATGCCCAGAATTGGCTCATATTTGAACTGTACAATCATATTAATGGTTTTGATTTTCTGTAATTTTTTTAGATTTTTCTGATAAGTTCAAATTTTCGACCAAAATTTGACAAATTCTGGACAGACCGAAAAATAACAGTTTAAGGGTCTATCTGTGTCCAGAATTAGCTCATATTTGAACTGTAGTCTCATATCAATATTTGTGATTTTCTGTAATTTTTTAAAAATTTCTGAGAAAATATATATTTTGGTCAAAATTTGAATTTTTTGAATTTTTTGCCGTCCGGGAGAGCCTAAAATGCTGTCAAAAGTTGGATATAGGGGCAGTATGGTAAATATACACTATACACTCGAATACATGTATTTTTTGAACCGTTATTCTCTTTAGTGGAGCAAATGGCATACATATAGGTATTGAAGAGTTGGAGTGGCATATCTCCAAGTCTGTTTTTTGTAATGGCATTTCTCCAACTAGTGAATTGCACAATAGCATGGATCCAATTAACCCATTTAGAAATGGGACGGGGCCAGCAAAATCCGGGGCCCTGTGCCAAACTCTAAAATGGGCCCTACTTCTTTTTTATCAAAATCCTGCGACCGGTCCTTGTAGACGAACTGGAGCTCAACGCTTCTTGTCGACTTTCTCGCCTCGTGAGTCCACGATCTTGTGTCTAGGCGCCCCGGCGAGGGCCTTAGAATTTCCAGAACCGATTGGTAACCGTTAATTCCGTTCCCCTCCGAGAAATATCTCTACCGCACGAAAAGAATTAGAGTCATATTTTGTCAATAGAGTGCTCATACTGGGTTGCAACGTATTAGACGTACACCTGGCGGAGTGTGCAAAAGATTTGTAGAGGTGGTGGTTTCCGCAACGAAACGATGTTAACATGGTGGTTCGGTGAAAGCTGCAATATCCTTGCCTAGTATGAATCACTAGTAGGGAAACGTCTATTACTGGCGAACCTAAATAAGCTACCGCTGGCGAACAGGTGGTTCGCCAGCGCTACATCCGCCAGTGGTAACAGGTTACCGCTGGCGAACAGCGGTTCGCCAGCGGTAAGGAAACTTACCGCTGGCGAACTAAATGAGATGTTCGCCAGTGCTAGATTTTTAGGAATTAAAAAAACTATTAAAACTAATGGCATGCCGCTTCGGGCACACCACCACGTCGAGCCCCACCACGTGCCGACACGAGCCGTGCCCAACGCTACCATGCCGGCGGTGACGGCCTCGACGCGCTCGACCTGGTCAGCTCAACGCTGGTCACCTCGCCGCATGCGCGCGCGCTCGCGACCTGCTCGCCGCCGCGCCGCCCACCCGCGTCGTCCGCCTCCACGTCTCAGAGTAGTTGGTCGTCGTGGCACCTGCAAGGGGAGGAGGGCTCGGGGTCGTGCTGGGTCTGCTGGTCGGCGTGGGCGGAGGCGGAGAGATAAGGAGGAGAGGAGCCTAGCGATGGGCGGCGTGAGCGCGATGGTGATGGGGATCCTGACGGGGATCAGGGCCTTGTTGCAGAGAAGGGCGAGCTCGAGCGTGCCGCCGCTAGAAGCCACGGGCCGGGGGTGGGGGCGTCGTCGCCGGCGGCGGGAGGGGTGGAGATACTGACTTTGCGATGGCGGCGGAGACGGAGAGGTGGACCCGAGAGCCACCTTGCTGTAGTTCCTCCCGAGGTACTTCATGCGTGCGGAGAGGACTTGGATTTGGATTTGGAGACGAATCGAAAAGGGAGATGCGGATGTGGGGAGAAGAGAGATGCGTGCGTGGTGAGGAGAAGAGATAAGGAGAGAGATGCATACGTGCGTGGTGAGAAGAGATAAGGAGGAGAGAGAGGGTGCGCGTCCTAATTTACCACCGGCGAATAGAGTTTCTTGTGCGTCAGCGGTGTGTGTGCGCCTACCGCTGGCGAACCAATAAAACTGTGCGTCAGCGGTAACAAAATACCACTGGTGAACAGTTCTTCCTGTTCGCCAGCGGTAGTTGGTCCACATCAGGCCTGCACCTACCGCTGACGAACAAATAAAACTGTGCGCCAGCGATAACAAAATATCACTTGCGAACAGGTTTTCCCGTTCGCCAGCGATAGATAGCGCTGGCGAACCTAAATTTGTGTTCGCCAGCGGTAGCCCGTGTATCCATCCGTTGAAAGCACGACACCATTGCTTCATTATGTAATTTTAGTGGGTGCAAATTTATCTATCTTTACTTTAAATGAGAACTTAAAATCCACCATGGATCCCTTCGGTTGTCTCTAGAGTCTAGATCCGTCGTCCCCGACAATCTTTCAAGACCCGTCGTCTCTCTCCTCTGCCACCACCCAGCCCCCGCTCTCTCTCTCGTTCACCACTCTCGCAATAGCGCCTGGTGTCTTCTTTCTCTCTCCACGCGCGTGCTACTGCTGTCTGCTTCTCCTTGCTTCTCCTGCTTACCGCGCCATTTTTCCGGAAAAGAACACCTCCACTCTCTCCCCTCCATCATTGCCACTGCCCAAAACGGCAACCGCCCCACTCTCCATGTGCTCCTCGCCAGCCATTTACTCGGCCGCCTCCGCTCCTCTCCTGGCCTAGCTAGCTAGCTCGCCTCTACATCCATCCATGGCCTCCCCGCAGGACTAGCTCTCCATACATCCAGCTCCAACTTCTCCGCCGAGTCTGCCCATATTGCAGTTGCGCAGCACGCGCGTATCGGTCGGCCGTTCGATCTCGATGATGGCAATGGCGGCGCCCAGGCCCAAGTCGCCGCCGTCCTCGCCGGACCCTTGTGGCCGCCACCGCCTGCAGCTCGCCGTCGAAACCCTCCACCGCGAGATCGGATTCCTCGAGGTAGGTAACCTTGCTCCATCTTCTTGATCCCCATAGTATTACATAGGAATAAGTATAGTAGTATACCACTAACGAAAGAGCTCACTTCCTTACCATGATTTATGCTCCATTCCATAAATCATTCCCCCCATCGCCCCACTTCGATCCGCACCTGAAAAGATTCAAGGAAACTGAAATAAAAGGAAAACATACTACTCTACATATCATTGGCGAAATTAATGCGGGTCAAGGAGATTTTACATGGCGTACGCAGCTAGTCGCCGGAGACCAGGCTGTCCAGTTAACTTGACTGTACTATTAGCTACGGATCGAACAGCTCCATTAGTTTAGTCGGCTACCTCTGGGCACGTGCGGATCGTACCATCGATTTTCGCATGTTTTAAGGCAAAGTCTCTGTCTCATTATTCCCTTTGCCTTTTAACGTTGGAGGGTTCTAGTAGAGCTAGAGGATCCGTTGGTTGGATACTCTCCGAAGCGGTTTGCTTGTTTCCTAGTACTAGTAGGGTTTTAGCAAGGGGTTTACGCCGCAAGCCATGGCGCCATAGCTGGTCCAGTCTAGGTAGCTCTTGACTAATTATTTTATGTAGCCATGTGTATTTACTGTGGCTCTGTGTCAAGGTTTTTCTTTTCGATGTAGGTTTGAAACTATTTTTATTCACTCAAGCGTGGCTGTTTGACTAATTAATCTGGAGTTAGTACTGCTGCTTCCTCTGTTCGAGTTTATTATAGAGCCAGATGTAAACTTTGACCGTTAATTTGGTCGACAATATATGAGTTATACGTCACAGAAAGTCTATCATCCGACTCACTTTCAAAGTAAGTTGTAAAGGTATTTTTTTGCGGTGTATAACTCATATTTTGTTGGTCATATTAGTGGTCAAACCTTTTGTTAAGATAAGCGTGGACTTTAGTATGAACCAGAACGGAACTAGTAGGGAGTAAGGATGGCTTGAGCTCAAAAAGGTTTATTTAAATTCTGTTTTCTAGCCACTTTTATTAGAATAAATAAACCCTTAGGATCTTAGCCATGCTGTATTTATTTATGATACAAGCTGCCACAGTTTTCTAACTATTCCCCCTGTCCAACCTGTTCACCGGAGCATTTAAATATCTATTAGTTTTGTTTATAGTTATGGACAGAAATCATCAAAATCACACTACTGCTATCAGTATGCGTTGCCCATCTTTGCGCTCTAAATGATGTGCTGATGTTGCATGTAAGAAGTTAATTAGCATATATACATTAGTATATATATTGTTTATGATAACAAAAATAACTAATCACCCTTTTTCTGTGTTTCCAGCATTTCAGTATCTGTGTGCTCCTTCTAGCTTCACCGATTAGCTTTAAATGCTTAGGATGTTAAAATATCGCAGACAAAACCTGAAAAGTTGACAGGCAGAACACATGACCTTTCCTCGTTGTATAATACTACCAGCACCCTATTTGAATGAAAAATTATTATTCTGACAAACTTGAATTAATTCAAGAAACTCTTCTTCAATTGTAGGGCGAAATTAATTCCATTGAAGGTGTGCATGCTGCCTCCAAATGCTGTAAAGAGTAAGCTGCTGTCTGTTTTTTTTTATAGTTCTTATATCAAGTTTGCTCATCCCATTTTTTGAAGTTTAAGAAATAGCTTAATTAGGTAAACACTATACAGGAAATCAATATGTACAACCGTGTGTTTCCACGCCAATGATTGGAATTAGTACACATGTAGAACACATGTAGTACAACCGTCTGTTTCCACGCTTCACATGGACTTGTACGTGTTCAAAAGAGGCGAACTGCCTGCATGGTTGATATATAATTCTTGTTCATATGCCACTCAGTCAAATGATTTGTTCGAATTTAAATGACATTTCTCTTGATCAAAACATGGAGGAGACTGAACGCTGATTGCCCCATTTTGCAGGGTTGATGAGTTTGTAGGAAAGAATGCCGATCCATTGATAACGATGTATGGACTTTCAGGTTGAGAAATTGTCTTCGACTTCACATACAAGATATCTTATTTCTTACTATCTCTCTTTACAAGCAGTTCATCAAAGAAGGGAAACAACGATCACTCTCACCACTTGCCAAAGAAGTTCCGGTAATAATCGTTTTCTCGTAAAACTTAATGTTATATATGTTTGAGGTCCTTTCCAAATAAAATGATGGCATGCCACACCAGCTGATGCAAATTGTTTGTTTCATTGTTGTCACGCTGTCATGAGAAATACGAAAGAAACGGTAAACTAGACATTGTGCTATTATCTCCGTTTCTAAATATAATATGTTTTTTTAAGCTTTTTCATATTTGGATGCATCTAGAAGCGTTTTAGTGTGTTGATACACTCGTTTCAAACCCGTATGTAGTCTACATTACAATATCTATAACATCTTATAATTTAGAATAGGGCGAGTATTATATAAAATGCCAGTAACATCGGCATCAGGAATGCATTTAGAAGGTTAAATTATTGCTAGTGTTTTCTCATGAACAATCTCCATTGGACAAACTTCAACAATTATGTGTAAGCCAGGACACATCGATTTGACGTCCTGCAGATAAGCAGATTGCAGAGCCATCAGCTCATGTTAATTACCTGCTGCATACGACTCCTGAAGCTCCAAGCAAGTTCCACATCACACCAAGGGTCAAATCACCGTTCCTAGTCCTCCGGTCTCGGCTTTCATGACCTTCTCCGACTCTGACTTCATCCAAGATGGCAACAGATAGCAGAGCTTCATACCGCTTGCTCCTTAACGGAGAATCGTGGGCACGACCGAATCCCACCCAATCCAGCAAACTCCAGGCATAAACGCGCATGGAAGTTCACCGGCAGAGCCTTCCGGAACTCGCCACATCGGCCAGATCAACAGGCAGATCGTCGCCTTGTCACAATAGGAACCCTAGGACCACCGCCTTTATTCAGGCCGAGCCCCCAGACAACCAGCCATCCCGGCCGCCCGATCCACCGGAAAGCCGCCGGCTGCGTAGGTAGCAACTATAGCGAGTGATCAGTGACCGGCTGAGAAGGAAGTTAATCGTTTTTGCCTGCACCTTAGCAGTTGAATCGATTCCACGTTCCGTGCGCAGAGCCATCACCTCGTGGTTAATTACCGACGTTGGTAGCAAGTATAATTGATCTGCAGTCGACTGAGAAGGAGGTTTTATTTAACGTACGTTTGTGCCTGCACTGCAGAGCCCGGACGTGTTTGAGCTACCTGTCGTGGATCTGCTGCTGCGGCGGGTGCTCCGCCATCCAGATCAAGGGGCCGAGCTGCTGCTGCTCCTCCCGCGGAGCGCTGGAAAGGCTGTGCCGTTGCTGCGGCGGCGGAGGCTGCCGCCGGTGCCGCGTCGGTGGGTGCGGGGGCTGTAGCGGCGGCGGCGGCTGCTGCACCACCAGTCCGTGCCCGAGATGCTCGTGTGGTTGCACGTGCTCCTGCCCCAGCTGCTGTTCCTCCTGCGCGTGCCCCCCTGCCAGCTGCAGCGCCGCGTGCTGCGGTGTCCCTCGATGCTGCGGCCTCTGTTCATGAGCCGTGATTCAGTGATTGATCTTTGATTCTTGTGTGTGGTCTACTGTTCTTGTTGGTTCAGGCTTCAAACTCGGGTGCTGTTTTTGACGGAAATGAAGTATTTGCCGTGTTTTTTTTTTCGGCTAAGTTTGCGCTGTGGATCTATCTCGCGAAAATTCCAGTCAATCTTGCGCCAGTCACTTGGTTGCCTCTTGCCTCAATCAAGGTCAATCAGACGAGTCGAATAAATAAAAAACTGGGCGTTTTGGCTGGTTGCATAAAACGTTCCCATAAGCCACAAAAAAAAAAAAATTGAGAGAGAATTTGGTACTTTATTGATCAAATAACATCATTACATAGTTCTGTCCGAATTAACTCCGGAATCACACTAACAGAAATATTACAAACTCTTAACTCAGCAGACTGAGACAATTTATGACCAATAAGCCGCACTTGTTGGGAATGTCACATGAGCATAAAAAAAAAACTTTTATGTAGCCAAAGTGGAGAGAGAGGGTTTGGGTACTCTCAAAGTCCTAATATTTTCTGCTTTCACATTATACCCAAAACATCATAGCCGTAATTTAAGCTTCTACTTATCATATCCATTTTAGCCGAATAACTCAAAAATAGATTCCAAGTAACTCAAATAAAAACCAAAAAATACTAAAAGAATTGTACATCATTTTACCACAATATACATCAAATAAATCACTAAGATCATCCAAACCAGAAAAGGAAACATGCATAGTTCAACCTAAATAGGAAATATACATAGTTCATCAACACATAATTCAAAAGTTAAAAGTTCAACATAGTTCAAAACATAAAACATAGTGATACTACATCGCACTAGTTGGACCAGTATCCATCGTCAAAGTCCGATGACTAGTCATTATTCTCCTCCTCATGACGGTAAAACCGCTCTCCGAGTTCCTCGGGAGTGCATCGACGTTTGTTGCATTTATAAGATACCTTTGATTTGAGGATTTCCCGTTGTATGTCCTGGTCGAACTGCTCGTTGCCATCAGAGGGGGTCTGGTGGATGTGCTTCACTTCCCACGTCAACCCGGTAGTACGCTCATGGGGATCCATCCATGTACCCCACTTCGGAGGCATCTCCGTTGAGAAGACCCTAGCACGAGTGTACACCCGCTAGCACTCGACTGCCTCCTCCCAATCGACGGCGGTTTGTGGTGCTCGATTTAGGGGATTCCATACAGCGGTGGGGCACCATTCCTCGGGGGTAGGGAACTAGCCCGAGGGGCGGTGCGGTTCCCACGTGGCCACTCGGACAACACACGGAAGACCGGCGCGACTTGTGAGTGACGACAACACACGGGAGCTGCCAGTCTCAACGCCGTTCGATGTGGCTCGGCCAAAGACAGGTGGCTGGGTCGAACGACTAGTCCAGCAGGAACCCGCCGCACACATGGTGGAGTGGACGGAGCCGCGTGAGCTCGACTTGTATGAAACAAAAAAAATCTTTCCTCCAAGGAGAATCATCTAGATTGTGGTAAGAAAATCGATGATATTGTTCTTCGATGTTTGTGTTTCTTTTCCCGTATTGAGCCCTTCTTTGCATGAGAGAAAGAAGCCAACAATCCGCTTTTTGGCTCTGACTCCACTCCAATCGTTGCTTTTATTTCTTCTACTTTGAAAGTAGTTGCTTCTACTCCTCTGATTCTAAATAATTGGCGCAAGTATAACTATGGAGTTATACTAGGTAAGTTAATTTCCAGTGACACATATTGAACGGGTCAGAGGGACTATTATTTCCCCTAATGCAGTTGGGCCAACCTTCCAATTTTCTGTAAATATTAGAAAAATAGTTTTCTACATAGGGATCGTAAAAATTATGATTTTTTTTATATTAGTTGTAGCAATGAAGGACACTTCATGACAATCAAAAAAATAAGAAATTGTGGCCGCGGGAGCGGTAAATCTGCATGTATCCCATGGGGGCCCGACAACATCGTATTTAAGGTGACTTATTCAAATTCCAAATCGAATTGTCCCAACTTGGTAGATTGACTTATTTCTCACAATTCTTCTGATTATGCCTTCATCTTCAGAAATGACCCCCCTCCCCCCCCCTCGATGTTAGATATAGATACAAGTGCTTAGATATACCAACTTGTTTTCTCCTTATATTTTCTCACTAGGTTTAACGGATTTTTAACATCGTGTTGCTCACATAAAAGGTTTTTAGTGAGGCCGTGTGCATATATACATGGTTATATGTGATACCTCCTTCTTTTTCTATACGGGGCCTTTTAATTAAACACTCACACGCTTAGATCCCATTAAGTCCATTACAAACATCGGGGCTATCCAACCAGGTATTACACACTCTATTTCCACATCCATTTTTAGCTAAACTATGAGAAACTATGTCACAAGAGTGTCAGACCTGCTTGAGCGAGATAGCACAAAGTCATCCAACAATGCTTTGATCTCTTCGACCAGCGGACCATGAACCAACCATCTAGCTCCTTGGTCGATACCTTCGTCACAACTACAGAACGGTGTGTCTCTAGAGTCAATTAGCTAACCCCAGCTTCTTTTGCTACAACAACTGCTTGTCAACATGTTAAAAGCTTTGTTTTGTTTGAATACATCACATAGGAAAACACCGACACACTCCCGCATGCAACGAAGCTGCAATGGTGATCCCTCAGGACACCCCCCACCTCCATAGCCTGGCATGAGGAATGAAAGAACCATCTTTATTAGTCTTATTCCAACCCATTTCCGGTGGAAGTAAGTGATGTCTACTACACACTTCTATTCTTGTAGACTTGTTGGGCCTCCAAGCGCAGAGGTTTGTAGGACAGCGGCAAATTTCCCTTAAGTGAGTAACCCAAGGTTTATCGAATCCACGGGAGGTAGAGGTCAAAGATATCCCTCTCAAGCAACCTTGCAATTAAGATACAAGAAGTCTCTTGTGTCCCCAACACACCTAATACAATTGTCAGTTGCATAGGTGCACTAGTTCGGCGAAGAGATGGTAAAATGCAAGTGATATGGATGGTAAAAGGTGATTTTGTAATTCTGTAATAAAAATGGCAGCAAGCAAACAAGTGACAAAAATGACTAAAAACGGTGTATCAATGCTTGGAAACAAGGCCTAGGCTTCATACTTTCACTAGTGACTACTCTCAACATCATTAACATAATTAAACACATAATAGTTCCACAAAAACACATGCATGGTAGACGTTACTCGGAGATCATTCTTTCGTGGATCAAATAGGATGAGAATTGCGTAGGGCTACGAAAAGCACACCTTAAAGTTCGTATTCCACATCTATGGACACTTCATGCTGTCACTATCCGCATCCAAAGATAGTACTAACAAACACCACAACATATTTCTTGAATAGTCTCTTTCGTCAATAACACAAGCATCAAGAAACCTCATGATCTATTCAATCCAACAATAATAAAGAACAAACTCATGATGAAGATCCTTCCAATCTATTATCCATAGAGTCACACACGGCACCCACACTGTCACCGAGATACCGTGATCACAACGGTGACTCCGGAAATTGTACTAAATAACATCACTTGAGCAAAATCATATCCATTACACATAGAGAAACATCATGTATTCAACTATACTAACAAAGCTCATGATCACAACGAAGATCACATCATGGGAGAGAGAGATAACCACATAGCTACTTGTATAAGCCTCAGCCCCGGTGAGGGACTACTCCCTCCTCATCGCGGGAAGCAGCGGTGTCAATGGAGATGGCTCCGGCGGTCGATCCCCCCTCCGGCAGGGTGCCGGAACAGGATCAATCTGACCCCCGAAACTTGTCGGCGATGGCGGCGGAGCTCTGTTGCGTATTTGGGAAAATCCTTCGGGGGCTAGGGTTTTTTCGTCGGGGATGATTTTATAGGCGTCGGAGGCGGCCGAGAGGTGCCCCACAGGGCAGGTGTGGGTCCCACCCGCGGGTGGGCCCTAGGCCGCGGCAGGGGGCCGCCCCTGGCCTGTGTGGGTCCCCTGGGGTCGCCCTTCTGGCTCCCTTCCTCATTTCTTCAATAAAAAATCTCCGTAAATGTTCGTCCAATTCCGAGAATATTTCCAGAACTAACTTTCTGCAACAAAGACATGACAAAAACAGGGAACTGGCACTGGGCATCTTGTCAATAGGTTAGTCCGACAAAATGCATCAAAATGATGTAATATGATAGTAAAAACATGTGACAACATCACAAAACTAGCATGGATCACTCAAAAATTATGGATACGTTTGAGATGTATCAGCATCCCCAAGCTTAACTCCTACTCGTCCTCGAGTAGGTAAGTGATAACAAAATAATTTCTGATGAGACATGCAACCAATATAGTCATGATCAAGATAGTAATGTAAAGCATAGGATATGAATGAAGTGATACAAAACAATTTTCTATAGTTGATAGCAAGAAAGCAATGAATAACCAAGTTGAATCATTCAAGCAAAACCTTTCATAAATAGTACGTTAAAGACATGAAAGCAATGTGTTCCACATATTTGATTAATCCACAAAGGTAATAGTTCCATGACAAAAGTGTTTGAGAATCAAAACAAAGAAGATGTAAGTTTTAGCAAAAAGCTTCAACTTCCAACGGTAAAGTCAATATAAAGATTCATGTTTAATCTGACAATGCAATATGATCAATGATACCCAGGGTCAATGCTAGATGTTTGCTTTGGTGGAGATAGAAGGAAGAGGAAAACTGACTCAACATTAAAAGTAAAAGAAAGGCCCTTCGCAGAGGGAAGCAGGGATTAGTCATGTGCTAGAGTTTTTTTTATGAAACAGAAGTAAAACAATTTTGAGACATGCATGCTTTCGTCAACGACTTCACAACAGAGAAGCTATCTAGACCCCCATAACAAGCAAGGCTTTTAGACTTGTGAGAGCAGCTGGTTTTTAGAGGAGCGAGTACGCTCCTCTTTCTCCTTTGTTTCACCACTGTCCAATGTTTTGAGCTGATTTCTTAGATTTTCATTGCACGGAGGAGAATGGTGAGTTATATTTATATTTTGCTTAAGCTGCTCTCGGGTTGATTCAAGTGAAGACGTAATCCATCGACACCGAGTGAAAGGGGGGAAATGACCTTGCTCGTCACAAATTATATCTAGCTGTCTACTGCTCCCTCATGAGCTTAAAAACAGAGGCACAAAAAGGTGTATTTTGAATTTTTAAAGATAGCACATGACAAATTTACTTGGAATGGCAGTAAATACCATGCATAGGTAGATATGGTGGACTCAGCTGGCAAGATAGTTTGGCTTTGGGATTTGGATGCACGAGTGAACCATACACTCAGTACAAATTTTTGGGCTTAGCAAAGAAGGTATTTGAAGCAAACATCTAAAATTAACCGGTAACAGAGTAGCATAAGACATTTATCCATCATAACCATAAAAGCTCCACACCGTCTCCAATGTTGACCAAACAATTCTTTTGATGGAAAGATTAGCTTAAAGAATTAAGAACTACGAAACACCACATAGTTTCAAGTTTTTAACAGTATTTCTTTACTAATCAATTCCACTCAAATAACCAGCAAGTTTAAGCATTCATCTTAATATCTCAAAACAATTGAGAAGCATCAAGTATCCACACTATGATCTACAAGACTATGCAGGATTTCATTTCATTCCAATATCACATGAATAACATTTCACCGTTCTAACACATTAACCAAGCAACCATAGCAACTCTCTAACAAACATAAGTTAAGAACAAGAGAGTTTAACATCAACAACTAGCAGCTCTAAACAAGATAAAAGCTAAAAGCGAGAGCTTACTAGCAAACAAATAGTAGCTAAGAATACTCAACAAGATATAAGCGAAGCAAAGGAGTATTCAAACGAAAAAGCGGAGCGTGTCTCTCTCCCATACAAACAAAGCAAGGATCCAACAAGTATATGACCAGCAAACAAACAAATAAAACTGAAAGTAAAAAGATGCTCCAAGCATAGCACATAATATGTAAAGTGATAAAAACTTAGTTCAACGAAGACGACCTCATGATAGTCGATGAAGAAGAGGGGATGCCTTGGGCATCCCCAAGCTTTGACGCTTGATGGTTCTTGATATTCAGAGGGGGTGCCATGGGGGCATCCCCAAGCTTGAGCTCTGATCCATCTTCAATTTCTTCATTATCCTCTCCTTTGGAACTTAAAAACTCCTTTCGCACAAAACTTCTCATAGACTGATTAGAGGGTTAGTGCTCATAAATTAAAATGCACATGTGTTCAACTCAAGACAAATTGCAAACAACTTTATTGGGCATTAGATACTGTTTACTAAGCCTCAGTGTGGCACTCCTTTTCTAGAGTATCACATTTGACGATAGTAAAAGAGACGAATACAAGTAAAAGCAGAATCTGTCAAAAACTGAACAGTCTATAAAGATCGAATTGTTCGAGGCACTTCTGTAGTTCAAATCAGAAAGTCAAAACTAACGAAAGATAGCTAAGAGTATCAGGCTTGCTGTCTAAATATTTAAGAAAAAGATAAAATTCAGAGGAGTTTTATATTTTCGAACAGTGAAGGACAAAATTCTGTTTCTGGACAGCAAAACAACACCTCGCACTTTCAATGCGTTAGAGGCTAAACTTGGCACAAAAAAAACTAAAAGAAAAAGATACAATGAAATTGCTACAGAGGCAACAACTTCATGACTCAATAAAAACAAAAACAAACTGAAAGTAAAAGATGGGTTGCCTCCCAACAAGCGCTTTTCTTTTAAGCCTTTTAGCTAGGCATGATAATTTTAATGATGCTCTCATAAGAATAAGAGTTGGAACGTAAAAGAGAGCATCATGAAGCAAATATCAAACACATTTAAGTCTAACCCTCTTCCTATGCATAGGCATCTTGTAAGAAAATAAATCATTGGAGCATAAAGCATTAAGCATAGGAGGGCAAAGCAAGTGCAACATTAAAACCTTCAACATAAAGAGGGGAAACTTCATAAGATGAAAATTTATATAACCACACTCCCCTCTCTCATAACAACTTTCAGTAGAATCATAATAAAACTCAATAACATAGCCATCACATAAAGTATTTTTCTCATAATTCACATGCATAAAAGTATTATTATTACTCTCCACATAAGTAAAATCTTTATTATTAGTAGCATTGAGAGTAGGACTATCATATAGAACTTGGACATGATAGACTAATTGTGTATTAGAAAGATGATGTTCAGTAGGAGAGTAATAATTATGACGAGTCTCGTAGGGATGATTAAAATCATTCTTTATGGCATAGTTATCATCACAATAATCATCAAAAATTGGAGGAATAATATCATCATAAGCAAGGGGATAGTCATCTTTCCAAGCATATATTTTTGTAAACAAATCATCATGACTTTCAATACCAAAAGGATTTTCAAACCCATCATCCCAAGCTTGGGGTTTTCCACATTATGATTAGAAGAAACATGAATATTCCCAACAGTGTAACAATTATCAATATCATCATTTTCAAAATTGGTGCCAAAAAGATTTTCAAGATCATAAGTAGTATTATTTTCCCAATCATGATCATCACAATAAGTAACAGGCATAACATAATCTTCTTCAATAGTGCCTATAGACTTAACATCAAGATAATAATGAATACAATTAAGCGGATCATCTTCAATAATTTTTGATTCATGCTCATTAGGAACAACCATGATGGGAGAAATATGCTTAGGGGATGATACCGTTTCCTCTTTATTTTTACTCCTCCCTCTCTTCTTCTTCTTCACCACCTTAGGAGGGAGTGGTTGGAAAGGAAGCTTCTCCCCATAATTTGATTCGTTATTAGAAAAGACAGGAGAAACTTGGGAGAATCTCTCCCTTTCATTATTGGCAACATAAGAAACATATGTCCTTTTATACTTTGGTGAAGTAATATTCTTTCTAATTTTTGCAATGTAAGCATTGTCACGGCAATTCACAACACAATAATGATAAGCTCCCTTGAGAATGCTATTTTTCCCAAAAGTACTACTATCTAAGCAAGAAGTTTTTTCTGATAACTCTTCACACCCCAAAAACAAATTAAGTTCATCATAAAGACTAGAGTTGATCATGTTATCACAAAACTGGCTAATAATTCTATCATTAAGGAACAAGCATTGGAAATTAAAATGACCTTCTTCATTGCAAAGTTCACACATAAAAGGATAGAGGTCATTTAATTCTCTAGCAAATTTATGTAAATCCTTAAGCCATTTGCTTGTTCTTTCATGCTTATGTTGCTTACAATATTTATCTTCTTCAACCCGAGTGCTTTCACAAGGTCTATGCATAAAACCGGAGGCGGCCGAGGGTGCCCCACAGGGCAGGGCCGGGCCCCACTCGCGGG
>QRDG01001356.1:121465-162043 GCA_012064385.1 Puccinellia tenuiflora
AGATATAACTGCAGAATCTAAAGAAGATACCTTCAAGCGCTCACCTCCCCGGCAACGGCGCCAGAAATTAGCTTGATGTCTACTACACACTTCTATTCTTGTAGACTTGTTGGGCCTCCAAGCGCAGAGGTTTGTAGGACAGCGGCAAATTTCCCTTAAGTGAGTAACCCAAGGTTTATCGAATCCACGGGAGGTAGAGGTCAAAGATATCCCTCTCAAGCAACCCTGCAATTAAGATACAAGAAGTCTCTTGTGTCCCCAACACACCTAATACAATTGTCAGTTGTATAGGTGCACTAGTTCGGCGAAGAGATGGTAAAATGCAAGTGATATGGATGGTAAAAGGTGATTTTGTAATTCTGTAATAAAAATGGCAGCAAGCAAACAAGTGACAAAAGTGACTAAAAACGGTGTATCAATGCTTGGAAACAAGGCCTAGGCTTCATACTTTCACTAGTGACTACTCTCAACATCATTAACATAATTAAACACATGATAGTTCCCACAAAAACATGCATGGTAGACGTTACTCAGAGATCATTCTTTTGTGGATCAAATAGGATGAGAATTGCGTAGGGCTACGAAAAAGCACACCTTAAAGTTCGTATTCCACATCTATGGACACTTCATGCTGTCACTATCCGCATCCAAAGATAGTACTAACAAACACCACAACCTATTTCTTGAATAGTCTCTTTCTTCAATAACACAAGCATCAAGAAACCTCATGATCTATTCAATCCAACAATAAAGAACAAACTCATGATGAAGATCCTTCCAATCTATTATCCATAGAGTCACACACGGCACCCACCTGTCACCGAGGTACCATGATCACAACGGTGACTCCGGAAATTGTACTAAATAACACACTTGAGCAATCATATCCATTACACATAGGGAAACATCATGTATTCAACTATACTAACAAAGCTCATGATCACAACGAAGATCACATCATGGGAGAGAGAGATAACCACATAGCTACTTGTATAAGCCTCAGCCCCGTGAGGGACTACTCCCTCCTCATCGGGGAAGCAGCGGTGTCGATGGAGATGGCCCGGCGGTCGATCCCCGTCCGGCAGGGTGCCGGAACAGGACCTTCTGAACCCCCGAAACTTGTCGGCGATGGCGGCGGAGCTCTGTTGCGTATTTGGGAAAATCCTTCGGGGGTTAGGGTTTTTTTCGTCGGGATGATTTTATAGGCGTCGGAGGCGGCCGAGGGGGTGCCCACAGGGCAGGGGGGTCCCACCCGCGGGCTGCCCTAGGGCCGCGGCAGGGGGCCGCCCCTGGCCTGTGGGTGGCCCCCCAGGTCGCCTTTGGCTCCGGTCTTCATTTGTCCAAAAAAATCCCCGTAATTTTCGTCCAATTCCGAGAATATTTCCAGAAGTAATTTTCTGCAACAAAAACAGGGAACTGGCACTGGGCATCTTTCAATAGGTTAGTCTGACAAAATGCATAAAATGATGTATATGATAGTAAAACATGTAACAACATCACAAAACTAGCATGGATCAATCAAAAATTATAGATACGTTTGACACTTATCAATTAGCATTAAGTCAGGGGAACAACCTAGATAAGATTTGAAGAGGTTCAAATGGATCGGGCCAAGAAGGGTTCTTGCCGTGATAAAAGGTAAACTGTTGAGTCGGACTCAATGCCCAGTATCGGCTAATGATAAGGAAATGATGGAGAACATCCCCTATGCCTTGGCCATAGGGTCTATCCTGGTATGGACCACTGGAACCAACCCGATGTAGCTCTGGCTCTAAGCCTGACGAGCCGCTTCCAAAGTAATCCTGGTATGGACCACTGGACAGCTGTAAGAACATCCTGAAATATCTCAAGAGAACGAGAGATATGATGTTAGTCTACGGTGGCTGTGAAGAAGAACTTGGCGTAAAAGGTTACGTTGATGCAAGTTTTTGACACAGATCCGGATGATTCTATGTCTCAAACGGGTTATGTGTTTCTGGTAAATGGTGGTGCTGTGAGCTAGAGAAGTGGAAAGCAATCCACCGTAGCCCAATCTACAATGGAGTCAGAGTACATTGCCGCTGCAGAAGCTGCAAATGAAGCTGTCTGGCTCAGGAAGTTCGTCATCGAACTAGGAGTGTTTCCTGGCATGCAAGACCCTGTCAACATCTACTGTGACAACACAGGGGCGATTGCTAATGCTAAGGAACCGAGGTCTCACTCCACTGCCAAACACATACTCTGACGCTTCCATGTGATAAGACAGTATATCAAGGAAGGAGAAATTAAGATTTGCAAAGTACGCACAGATCTGAATGTGGCAGATCCGTTGACTAAGCCTCTTCCACAAGAGAAGCATGATCAACACCAAGGAGCTATTAGTGTTAGATTCATACCAGATGTAAACTAGATTAATTGTATTCTAGTGCAAGTGGGAGACTGTTGGAGATATGCCCTAGAGGCAATTAATAAAGAGTTTTATTATCATATCTAAAAGTGTTCATAATAAGTTTTATGTCATGCTATAACAATATTAAGTGGAAACATTAATACACGTGTGATGTAAAACAACCAGGTCCCTAGTAGCCTCTACATAACTAGTCCATTGGTCAACTGATGGTCAACGTTTCCTGATCATGGGCATTTATGTCAATTGACAATGGAGTTGTGTCATTGGAGAATGACATGATGGACATCCACCCAAAGTAAGTTAGCGCAATAAGATCTTTCACGAATATCGGCATTGCGATAACTTAAATAGAAACGTAGTAGTAACTAAATCCTTAGACCGTGAGATCATATTTAATCATTGTTCTTGAAGGAGGCCTTGACTGCATCAACCGTCACACCGTACCAGGGTGATCATAAAGGAGTCTATCAGGTTTTCTAAAGGAATACGTTGAGGCGTATGCATCAAGAGTGGGATTTGTCCATCCGCACGACGGACAGATATCACTGGGCCCACTCGGTGATATTACATCAAGTCTTGCAAGCATGTGACTAGGTCACGGAGATGTAATATCACGGAGACGAGTAAATGAGTTTGTCGAGTAACGGGATAGGATCTCGGACAAACTTGATATCATGTGACAAAAGGATTTTGGTGAACAACGATAAGGTTCAAGCGACAAAGAACTTCGTGGAACGCACAAGGGCCATCATGGGTTTCCAGATCCCGCTGTTGTTCATTGATCGGAGAGGAGTCTCGATCATGTCTGGAGTGATCCTGAACCGAGGGGTGGCACAGTTAAGGGTAGACGACGCTTAGGAATAGCTTTGGCACCGAAGAAATTAGAGAGACCTATTCCGGAATCGTTTCGAGATTTATCTGATGGAGATCGGAGCTTCCGAAGGAGTGTTGGAATTAAGGGAGAAGTATCCGATGGAGATCGGAGGGCAACGAAAGGAGTTTCGATGCAAGAAATATTAGATAATATGTATTTAGTATTAATTAGAGTAATTAATAATTAAATCATATTTAATTAATATTTAAAAGGGCAGCCCACCTAAATGGGACTCACCCGACAGGGGTGGCCCAAGTGGGGGCTGCGCCACAAGGAGGGGCCGGCCGGCCTGGGCCAAGTGGGGCGCCCCACTATGGGGCCCACTATGGGGCCGGTGGCTGCCCCTTGGCCGGCCAAAGCCATGTGGGGTTTAGTCCCACATGGCTAAGCCAAGGGGGTTGGCCTCCCCCCTCCTCCTATATAAGGAGGTGCCCCTCTCCCTTGAGGCCATCCCAATCTCTCTCTTGTCTGTGGTTCCGGAATATTGGAGCTGCATATTTTAGAGGGGTCTCTCCATTAAAATTCACCGCCGTGATTTTGCTTCTTTGGTCGAGCTCTTCATCTTCCGCTGCTGCCGCTGGACCGGAGCCGGGGGATCGTCGCTACACCATACGTGTGTAGAACTTCGGAGGCGCTGCACTCTGTAGCGCTCGACACCGGTACGACTCCACGACCCTGAGGTCGGCGTCGTACGTCTTCATCGACAACGTTCTTGGGACGTAACGCTTTTGGTCTTCAAGAGGTATGAACGCCAGATCCCTCCGTTACTTATGTCTACCTAGAGATAGATCTTGGCTAGTTTATCGTTCGCGTTGCTAGGAAATTTTTTGTTTTCTACACACGAACCCTTTCATTTCTCTATCAAAGATGGACCGGAAATTAGGTTCTGGGAGGACAAGTGGCTAGGTAACACCACACTCCGAGAACAATTTCCGGCCTTGTACAATATTGCACGCCACACCAAATGTGTCATTCAGAATAATTTTATTTGCTCCTAGACACACATCATGGAATGTCTTGCTCCACCGTCTAGCTTCAGTGCAATTGATGCAGGGATCCGATGAATTTAGATTGAATCTAAAGGAGAATGGTCAATTCTCAGTGGATTGTGCAAAGCGTTTATCCAACCTGATATAGTGATATTCTAGTTGATAATATTAATAAAATTTGGAAGATGAAGATCCCGCTGAAAAATAAGGTGTTCGTGTGGTATCTTCGTCGAGAAATAATTCTTACCAAGGATAACCTTGCAAAGAGGAATTGGCAGGGAGTAAAAAGTGTGTTTTTGTCATCATGATGAGAGTATAAGACACCTTTTCTTCCGGTGTAATCTTTGGAGGTCTATATGGTCAGCCATCCAGATAGCATCTAACTTGTACCCACCTCGAAGCATTGCAAATATTTTTGGCAACTGGCTCAATGGTGTGTATTCTAGGTTTAAGCTACTTTTTAGGGTGGGAGTGATTGCCACTATTTGGTCGCTATGGCTATGTAGAAATGATAAGGTTTTTAATGATAAAAATTCGTCTCTTATGCAGGTCATATACCGGTGCACAGCTACGATCCGTTCATGGTCGCCTCTACAGCGTGTGGAGCACCGCGACCTATTCACGGTGGTGTCTACGCGGTTGGAGGATTCGGCGAGGGATTTTTTTTTTCCAACGTGGATGGCAGCATAATCTGCGGATATGCCCCCCACCCCCTTAGGCCTCGTTCGGCAGAGGAGTCTTGATAGGTTTTTGGGTGTATTATCCCGGCCCAACTTAGAAACAGCAAAACACACGGGTGGGCTGTTCGGCAGACGGGTCTTGACCGGGCTAAGCCCCAGAAACCCCACGTTACATGTCGGGTCGACATGTATTTGCGACAGTCCTCCCCCCTCACGTCTTCAATATTGGCGGCGCTCACAGCCGCCGCCTCAATTTCCCTTCGCGCCGCCGCGGCTGCTGCCGGAAGCGACAGCGAGCACATACTGGCCAGCGTGCTCCAATGTGGACCGCGTGTAGCCCGTGGCCAGGCGGGGGGGATCTGGAGCCGTGGGCAACATCTGTAGGATGGACGGATGGAGCCATACTGGCTACACCCACGGCGGATGCTTTGAACCTGTGCCGTCGGCGTGGAAGGGTGTTTGCTCCTGTCGGGTTTGGTGCATGGGTTAGCTGCACAGACGTTTTCTTTTCTTCTTGTAAGATGATCCATGTGTGTGCAGAACAGGTCAACTGGACTAGGGAATTGATGTGGAATTGTATGGCAGTGAAATCAAGTGGATTGGGTGACATGGGTGTTTTCACCAAATCCTGTGTGTTTTATACTCAATAATCCCCTGTAACCACCTGTGCCGAACGAGGCCTTAGGTGTTTCTACAATTTCTCATTATGATATGTAATTCGCCTATTTAATTTTGTTCTCGAGACTTTTGGACCTGTGAAGGCTGTGTGCATCTTAGCTATGCAGAGGCCCGGGTGTAATGCTTAAAACTTTTTAAGTAATAAAATTTGCTTTATCGAAAAAAAGTAAACTCAACATGCCGAAAACACCCCAAACGGGCCGAAATATGCACGTCGGTCTCTTTGGACCCCTGTCATGTCAGGACAAGCACAAATGGTCATGGTCATGTTTTTTCCGGAGCGAGGCATGTGGGTTGGCCCGATAGGAACAATTACCAGACCTCCTTGAGTTGGGCCATGTCGTGTCATGCCGGGCCGGCCCATCACCTGTGTTTGAATAGAAATGTTACTCCCTCCGTCCCATATTAGTTGTCGCTTAAACGGATGTATCTTACATCCGTTTGAGCGACAACTAATATGAGACAGAGGAATATGAAATGGTAATAAATCGTGAAGCTTGACCCTCCTACGCTATTTAGTACAAATAAATAGTCGAATGGGAACAAACAAACTCACCAACTTTTCAACAAATGGTATCATTAGCTTTGAGCTAGCCGACCTACCACCATAACAAATACTGGCTCATCAAATCTAAGTCATGTCAGCCACACGAATCACACGGATTTTTCAAGTAAAGCAATTAGGATTTTTGAAACAACAAAATCAAAAAGCATTGGGAACTCCCTCTTTATTCTAGTTAAGCCCCTAAGTCGCCTGTAGAGGATCCTAGATCTTCACTTCATCGTGTACATATGCCTTGGTTGCTTAGGACTAGGTTTCTTTGCCATCACATCCCAATCTAACATTGTGGCGATAGTCACATACAACCTCACATTTATTTTAATTGTACCCAATTGACGTCGTCAAGGAGCTATTGAGCTTTTTTTCCCATTAGTATCACCAAAACTCTCAACAAGGAGGCAGTGAGGTCTTTTTTCGATAAGGAGGCAGTGAGGTCTTTAGCTTGACATTTTTCCTACCGAGAGGACTTTGAGCCTAGGTCAAGGAGTCGGTGTTTATGATCAACGCTTGATGTCGCTGTGTTCTAGCTATGGATGAAGAAGTCATGGATATGGCCAAGAGAGAAGCCTTTGCCAATGCGAATCCAACTAATACACTCATCATCAACTAGGGGGGGGGGGGGGCTTATTATTATTTCTGCTATAGTTTAGAAACTTGTACTACTGAAGAGATTGTCAAATTTACTTCTTGTTAAGAATGAGCCATACTGGTTGATCGGAGGTGCAGAGGCTACCTTCTGTTTCAGAGGCTCTTGGGGTTGGGGCGGGGTGCTTTGTGTTGTTGCTGTCTTTCCCACCTTTGGGAGGAGGTGGAGGAGGGCTCTTCTTCTCTTTGTTGCCCCTATGCCAGCGCTCGTTGTCTATGTCTTCATTCGAGCTCCTATTTAGGTGATCCTGGTCATCCTTGTCTTTGCTGTTCTTTGGGGGTGGGGGTGGGGGAGGGGGTGTAGAGGATTTATCTTTGGGGGGTCTTTCCACCTCCACCCGCACCTTAAAGGCCTGGCCAATGACACACAGGTAGATGTGGTCAACCACATCTTCCGAGGCCGGGCAGCCAAACTTCATCCTTACTGGTTCCTGCGGATCCTCTGGGGTTTGAGAGTCAATCTCCATTGGGCGACCCACCGCTCTGGTGTCGATCATGAGTCTGTTAGAGCGTATGTATTGCGGAGGGACCCCATGTACTCCACCCAAGTGTCAGCAAGAGCTTCGGCGTCATTGTCTTCCACTATCCCCTCCATGACAAGGGCCCTGGCTTTTGAGATCGGCAGTTGGAGACCCCCGCCCCGAATCGCCATGCGCAGCATCTATTGGGAAGGAAATACTAGACCGAAGTCCAACTCGGCTCGCTATGCTGCTTCACTTGCCAATCCCAATTTTCTTGAACCAGATCCTTGAATTCCCCTTCAACTTGTTTCGCAGTGAGGAATGCATCATCAACGTACACTGTGGCTCCATTCAGAGGCCCTGTTCAATTTCCTCCACCGGCACATCAAGACACATGAAGCCGACGCCACTACGCCCGAACACCGCCTAGTAGGGTTCGCGTCGATCTCCCACACACATGGCCGATAGGTGACCTTTGGTCTTGCACTTGAAGCGGAAAGCTTCCTCAGTGCATCCAGCTATGGATGAAGAAGTCATGGATATGGCCAAGAGAGAAGCCTTTGCCAATGCGAATCCAACAATACACTCATCATCAGCCAAGGGGGGACTTATTATATTATTTCTGCTATAGTTTAGAAACTTGTACCACTGATGAGATTGTCAAATTTACAGGTATGTTGTGCATATAGGCTAATTCGAAGCGACCTACAGGAGTCAAACAACATACAGTGCAACATTTTTTTTGGTCGGGTTCGAGATTCCCTAAAAAGGAGAGGAATAGCATGCACGGAGTATGTACGAATACGGGTAGATAGGATGCACACTATAATATTTGCCCAAAGTACCGAGCCGCTAGTTGCCATGCACATGACTCTCGAGTCTGGATGTGGCAACAGGGCAGCGTCAGGAGCAAAGAGCAGGCGTCAGTCAGAACCTGCCAACCTCCGAGCAAAGAACTAACGAGAGGTCTCGGCCGAAACAAAGATTACAAAAAGACCGCGTTTCAGAATTAACAAAGCCATCACCACGAGCGACAAATCAACCAAGCCATCCTCATCAGGTATGAGTAGATTCAGAGAGTAGCATGCAACGACCAACGAGTGGTGTCATTATCTGGTATAGCTCAGCTAGCAGGATATATAGTTCTTAATAATTTGCATTACGATCGACGACGATGTTCACGAAACTAAAGGCACACACTTTCGGACTCGATCCTAGCTAACACAAAAGACACTAATATATCATCCGGAATTAACTACTGCTCAAAATCTCTCAATGCTAAAAATCTGGACCGCCGCCTGCCCGGCCGGACCACTTGGCGATCGACGGCGGGCTTGCTGCTGCAAGCCAAGCTTATTATCTCTCAACGGTGACGGAGACGTTGCCGCCGCCGACGGTGTTGCTGTTGACGACGGTGGGCAGCTCGACCTGCTTCTTGTCCTTCTTGGGGGTGGACTTGTAGTAGCAGCCGTAGAGGATGAGCTGGGCGAGGCCGAAGAAGGCGCCGAGGCCATTGGGGATCTGCACGTACGTACGGGATGATTATCAAAAGACAGTTAGATCGATGCAGATTGTTATGAGCCGGGGAAGGAGATGCGTGTTGTACTGACCGTGATGTAGAGGTCGAACTTGATGAGTGCATATGCCGTCCAGCAGCATCCGTTGGCGAAGTTGACCAGCGACAGTAGGAAGGGCATGTACTCCACGCTCTTGGTCCTGATCACAGTACCCTGCATGCAAGCATATACTCGTGGTTAATTATTAGCTGTAAGACTCTACACCTGGAACTGAAACACGCAGGACACGGCCACGAGATGGAAGATGACCCGTACAGTAGTTGGCAAAAAAGGCAAAGATTATCATAACAGATGCGCGCTAAAGGCACGTTTGTGATGCGTGGCTGGATCACAGGTTTTAGTTAGATTCATGCATGACCGCTTCTTTCGGATCCATCCATCCGTCACCCAACAGCAAGCACGAGAGTTTGGCACGGGCAACAGAAAGGTTGGTTGGCTATGCCTATACGGAATGCAGCTACGGATCCATTGGCATACGATCGACACCTAGGGGTTGCGTGATCGAGCGTTACCCTAAGGTAGAAACAGACCATGTAGGATTATCTGACCGAACATATGTACACAAGGCAAACATCCTGATGATGGGAACATGTGTGCAGTTTATAGATGGGGCGGGCCGGATGGGTTTTTGTTGCATTCCTCTTCCAGAGAAAGAAAACAAGAATGAACAAAAGGTAATAATTGTGAAAAATGAATTCCTGATGAGTCGCATGCGCTGAACAATATTCAAGATCGATCATAACGTGTCGTGACTAACCAGTAGTTTTACATATGGATATGGATATGGATATGGATATGGATTAGAAGTTGCACGGAATTAAACAGTACGTACAACACCAGCTAAATCCACCTCGAATTAACTGCAAAGGCTGTAAGCTGACAGGTGGTTCCACCAAATCTTTTCAGAATCAAGCTGTAAGTGACCATGCACCACACAATCACAAACAGCATCCCCGCCGCCAACCAAAACTATCACTAATCAGATCTAAAATACTCACAGACATGAGGGCCCAACAGCAGATCCATGCAGATTAACTACTCACGGGTTTTCCTAAACCCATCGCACGTACAGACCATAGACATTAATTAGCCAGGTGCGGCCATTAACAGACTTCCAAAACTACACCAAACAAAACAAAACGGCGCCGCCAGAACAACATACAAACAGATCGAGGAAATAAAGCGTGGATCAAGATGTGAGCCATGGATGGATGGATCCTGATCCATAACTACATGGATGGGTGTACGTACCATGACGGTGAGGGGGGAGGCGTACATCGCCGTTCCGAAGATGATGCAGAGGATGCCGACAATCATGGATCGCTCTCGTGGGTGTGGGCAGCCAGAAGCACGGAGAGCACCACGATCACCATGAACACGGCCCTCAATAGCAAGCAGACCGAGCATCCTCAACTGCACGCACGGGCACGGCATGGGTAGACAGATCTAATTAAACTGAAACCCAGCACCCCAAAAATCTTCCAATTAGGATCAGAGGACTTACGCGCTTCTGTTCGGCGAGTAGATGAAGAAGATGATGAGGTAGACGCCCTCGACGACGAGGCCGACTCCGTTGATGGTGACCACGAGGATGCTGTTGGGGTGGACAACGGGAGCCCGTAGAACACCCAGAGCATGCAGTTGAGCAACGTCGCCAGGTAGGGGTCCGGCCTTGAACTCCTCCACGTCCCTTCCTCTTGATGATCTCCACACGTCGGCCTGCCGGAGAGAAAAGCAAGCGGCCACTCGTCAGATGCAAACCCTAGCTAGTTACTAGTACTACGCCTTCCATTTCTGGACTACACAAGGAGGAGAGGTGGCGGCGGCGGTGACGGCGGCTTACACAGGGGAGAGGAAGAGGCCGAAGGAGATAACATTGCCGATGATGCCAACGATGTTGCGGGCTGCGTCGGCGGAAACCATCTTGCGAGCTTTGGGAGGGGAGGAATGAATGAACGAGTTGGGAATGGAGAGGATTGGTTATGGTTTGGGGCGATCCAGACGGAGTGAGGACGAGGTTAAATAGGCCGGGAGGGTGACTTCCCCAAGTTATCGATCTGAGGGTAAAGTAGTTACATGAGCTGGTCTTCCTCCTGTGCGGTTGTTATCTTATCCATCCGGTAAATACTGGATGAGAAAAGGATGGACATTCCCAGCCGTCCCTGGGACAGGGCCGTAAGTGCGACGGCCCAGTACCCAACCCAATACCGAGCTCCCAATACCAAGTTCATATATGTGCATCAAATAAAGATTATACTCCTATGATCCGTAATTAGTATCGCTAGGTGTAGTACTCCCTCCGTTTCAAAATATAAGGTGGTCTTTGATTTCGGTGGTTAACGACGTACAATTTTGATCATGATTTGTGTATACAGATATATGAAATGATAGAATTTTGTAAGACAATCTAACGATACCATTTACACATTCCCAATCCCTACAATTTATTATATATTACTGATCAAATTTGAGTCTCAAAGAGCAGTAAAAAATAACGTGCCTTATATTTTGGGCGGAGGGAGTAGTAGTTTGTACTGACGCAGTAATGTCACTTTGACATTTAAATCGGAATGGAGGTAGTAGTTTATATAGCCGAAACATTAATGTACGATTGTTTTACTTGCGCCCGTCTTAACAATTTGTTAAACTTGCTAATAACCCTGCTTAATTTACTGCGCATATACGTTAAATAAAGTTGTTTGAACTAGTTAAGCATCAATTCGTTTTTAATTTTATCTCCCATCTAAATTATCAGTAAACTATGTAAAAAAATCGGTCAACTGTTTTTGATTTTTTTTTTGAAATCTACATTTTAAAGTTTCAAAAAAATCTCAAACAAATACTACATGTTTACAATGAAGGATTGTATACTCCTGCAAATATTTAACTAGAAATAGTTTATTCTCCACAAAAATGATAAATTCAGACAAATCTAAAAAAAATCGAATCATGTACTGTTTACAACCTCAGATCCAGAAATTTGTTATTTGTACACAGCCCAAAATACACAATACGTAGGATTTGTTTTTGCACACTGGTAGAAATAATCATTGTTTACATCTAGGATTTATTTCATGATTTTTTGAAACTTAGAAATGTGTTTTTTGAATTTTTCAAAAAACATGCTCCATGGAGCCCGAGCTCCAAAATGCTGCACTCGGTTTGAGGTAACATCTTGAGTGCATGTTGAAAGAACAAACAATGTCCCGGATGTCGCCTAGAGGGGGGTGAATAGGAGATTTAAACTTTTTCTAATTAGAGCTTGATAATTGCGGAATAAAACTATATGTTTAAATTAACAAGCCAACAACCTAATATACTAGGTTTGCCTAAGTGCACCAACAACTTATGCTAAGCAATATGACAACAAGTTGATAGCAAGATATGAACTTCAAGCACGAAGGCTATCACAATGTAAAGCTTAAAAAGAGGTGACCCGAATGATTTCAATGCTTTCTCGAGTCTCAGTTGAGGGAACTAGCCTGTAAGAGAGCAGCAGCAGAGCCAGGAAACCTAAACTCATAGGTGTTGCATAAGTAAAAGGCTCGGGCATAGAAATAACGGAGGCACGCGGAGACGAGGATTTATTCCCGAGTTCCTCCTTGTTAAGGGAGTACGTCTCGTTGGAGGGGTGTGAGCTCGCCACAAGAGGCCTACTCAAGATGCCACAAAGACCTCACCCTATTCTCCGATGAACCGCACCCAAAGGTTTGGTTCACCTTCCACTATCGGAATCCTTCGAGGCGGAATCCGGAGCCTTTACACCACTAAGCTTGGGGCACGCATCCACAACCGGATTGGAGGCTCCCAAGAATCACCACAACACCGTCTAGGGTCCAATGACCCAAGAGTAACAAGCTCCCAACCTTCAATCCCACGAATCACCGTGGGGAGCACAACCCGATGCACCTAATGCAAAAGCCAAGAACACACCAAGTGGTCAAATCCTTCTCCCCAAAATCCAACCAAAGTAACTAATGCTATGGAGAGATTTAGGAGGAAGAACAGAGGGGATAAACACAAAGCACCCCAAAAATCTAGATCCCACAAGTTCCCCTCACTTAGAGGAGATTTTGTTTGGTGGAAGTGTAGATCTAGATCTCCTCTCTCGTTTCCCTAAATTTGGGCAAGGATCATCGGAGGGAAGTGGAGGAATCGAGCTCTCAAAGATTGCAACAATGGAGGAGAGAGAGAGAAAAAGAACTCAACTGGAAATTTGGGGAAGAAGCCCTTTTTATAGTGGCCCCAAAAATAGAGCCGTTGGGACAAAAAAGTGGGCAGGAGGTAACCCAGCCTGCACCCCGGCCAGGCTGGCCGGGAAACAGCCGGCAGCGAAGCAGCGCACGAAGCAGCGAAGAACGCAGGCACGCCGGCCTGAAGACGGCCTTGGGCCGGCCTGGGCACCCGGGTGGGCCGGGCATGTGGCCGAACCGGCCGTGTCGTGGGGTTGTCATGGCAAGTCCTTCCTCCAGGAAGGTGAGTTCTGGGGCCATTGATGCGCAAAGTACGTAGGTGAGGTTAATCTCGCCAAGGGACACAGATTTACCCAGGTTCGGCCCCTCTTGATTAGAGGTAAAGACCTACTTCCTGCTTCTCTTTATTGCTCTAGATCTGATATCGATTACAGGGTTTTCGGCTCCTCTCTGGGGAGTCAGCGACTAGGTATCTCTCTCAAAGCTTAGACCTAATCTGAGGTCCAGGACCCCGCTTATAAAGGTCGACGGGTCCCTGGACTTACAACCTACACCGAGTCACACTAGAATACGGAGTCCTACTCTACGTCTTGGTCTTCCAAGTTAGGGCTCCGGGTTGTACTTGGACTCCTTGCTGACGAGTCCCTTCTCCATCATGGGCCTTGGTCGGCTTGTCTTCAGCCCAGCCCATGCGACTTGATACGTGACTCGGCTTTGGCCTTCTTGGTCTTTGCGGGTCTACTTTCCGGGTCCATGGGCCTACCTATAAAGTATCCCCCCATCAGTAGCCCCCGAATTTATCTTGGGCGCAGCTTTAGCGGCTTCTTCTGACTTCTTAGGTCGACTCCCTGGCTCGACTTCTTCAATCTGAGTCACCAATTCAGGAGTCGCCTGCTGCTAGCTCCAAGATGAATTCCTGCATAAAAACATAATACACATGTAAAATGAGTCCATCCTTTTCCCTTGTTCAAGCCACCACTCTTGCCTTTGCACTAACAGGCCGAGTTTGTTATGACTCTTGTGAACAAGGACTAAATAACTTGACTCTCACTATCACAGGACTCGCCATTCTGAGACAAGCCGGCTTCTTCCACTTATGTGACTTTAGTTTTTCTATTATCATTTCCTATTGGCTTTTAGCCACCGAATCGTTATCCACAGTTTACTCTGGACCACCTCTGTAACTCTCTAGGGTTTTTACCCCTTTATAAATTACGAAGGGTTAGGTCTCAAAAACCCTCACTTGCCCCTTCAGCTCAAATCTCCCCTTTCTCTTTGCGCTCATCTCTTCCCGCGCTCAGCACACACCGCCCGCTCGCCATGGCACCCAGGCGCGCAAAGGCTGCTCCCAAGGCCAAGGCTTCCTCATCGAGCAGGACAGTGAACATCGCCGTGGCCACCGCCGCCACCAAATCTTCCTCGAAGCGATCGATTTCTGCCGATTGGGGCGGATCCACGATTACCTCCGAGCAATTGAAGACGCACCGGTCGACGGGCCTTATTCCGTCCAATGTGAAGGCTCGGGCCCCAGGAGATGAAGTGGTGCCCGCTCCCGCAAAGGATGAGGTGGTGATCTTCACAGAGCACCTATTCCGCGGATTCACTCCCCCCGGTAACCTCTTCTTCCACCAACTTCTTGAGCTTTATCAGCTACGGATTCACGACTTAGCTCCCAATTCTATCCTTACTCTGTCCAATTTCGTCACTTTGTGTGAGGATTACCTCCAAATCAAGCCCGATCTTAACCTCTGGCTCGAACTTTTCTATTGCAACCCCCAGCCCGAAACTTCTGGGGGCCCTCTCCTTCAATGCGGCGTCGTCGCTCTTTAACGACGCCTCCATTCCGTCTTTCCCAAGTCTGTCTTTCCTAATCGCATCAAAGATTGGCAAAAAACTTTCTTCTATTGCAAGGATACCTCCCCTGCAGGTGAACCTAAACTCCCTCTATTCTCTGAGGACCGCCTCCGGGCGACTCCCCTTATGAAGGCTAGATGCTCAGAGGCCACCCGGCCAAGAGTCGAGTCTTTGATCACTCGGATTCGGGCCCTCTTATCCCACAATCTGGAGAACATGGACCTAGTCCGCTGCTGGACAACTTGGAGGATCCAGCCTCTGAGTCCTAGGACTCGGCTTATCTGCTCATATACTCGCTGCACGGGTGATGACCTCCGGGTGACAGAACAGCTGTCAGATGGTCCTGAGCTCGGTCGGCTCATCAAAAAGCTGACTGGGCAGCTTGTGAAGGACCAGGCACACTTTGGGCTCCAGCCCTTCTGCTCCACCAACCCAGCTCCCGATGTAAGGCTTAAACTTTACCTTGTTTCTAACTTGCTCTTGCTTGTATCGCTTACTAACCCATTTTTTCTGACTTTTCTTGCAGCTCACCGACTCCTTCTGGAAGCCGGCCTCTGGAGCTAGCACTGAGAATAAAACTGAAGCTGAGGCTGAAGCTGAAGCCGAGGTTGAGGAGGAGACTCCTGTCACAGAACGAACTGCTGTGGCTGAAGACACTGATGACGATGACGAGGAGCCCTCTCAGGAGGCTCCCGTTGAAGATGATGTTGATGATGAGGAGTCCTCGCCAGAGGCTCCTACCGAAGATGTTGTTGAAGAGGAGTCCTCTCAAGAGGCTCCCATTGTGGAGGATACTGATGAAGACGAGTCCTCTCCAGAGGCTCCTATAACTAAACAAGCTCGCACCACCTCTGGGACTGCTGCTGCTCAGCCATCTTTGTCTGAAGAGTCCTCAGCCAAAAGCCACTCTTCTTCCTCCCCAGCTTCCCATAATGGGTCTCGAGAGGCTGTTACCAAGGTACCACTTTCACGAGTCCTTGGGTCCACTCGCTCACCTGCTAAGCCTGAAGAACGTGTGCAGAGTGTTGTTGCTGCTAGGAAGAGAAAGCTGCACTCCGACGGGCCTGCAGAGACTCCTGATCCTCTGCCTGTTTCACACCAACGGAAGTCGGCTTCTCCTCCCTGCAAGGACGACTCCTACCACTCTGGCATGTCTATGCCTTCTTCAGACTCTCAGGCCTCCTTGGACCTGGAAACCAATGTTGGGTAAGACTCCTCTGTTTACTCTACTTGCATTCAAATAACTTCTGCTTTCAGGGCTCGGCCTTGTGTCAAGGTAACCAAGCTCCCAGGCATGACTGATGTCACATCTGGTCGTGGACATGTCCCTCCTTCGACTTCTCAAACAACAAGCACAAGGACAGGTCCCTCCACTGCTGCATCTGCTGGTGCAACTACAGCTCCCATCATTCCCGAGTCCCCTTCAAGGACTCGTGCGGCGACTCCACAGATTGTCCAGCCCTCTTCTGGGACTAAGACTCCTGACGCTGCGCCTCAAGATCAGCCGGCTCCTTTGAAGGCGACTCCTGCAGCTCCACCAAGCATCAAGACTAAGTCATCTATTGACTACAGCCGACTTCGGGTGTCCGATAACATGTCCTTCTCTGAAGCCTATGCCGAAGCAGTCGACTTGAACGACCAATCTGCCAGCGGCTCTTAGATGTCGTCACATGATTCACACCGTAAGCCTTTTGACTTCTGCCTCTTTATGCTTTCTAGCATCCTCCTATTCCAGTAGCCCCCAAGCACCTGTCTGCGGTGACTTGTGACTAGGATAGGTGCTTTGCTTTGAAATTGAACTTAACTGCTGTGTAGGAAAAATTCGCACACTGTAGCCCCCAAGCACTGAGTCCTTAGCTCTACTAGGACTCGGGGCTGCTGATTTGTTATCTGTCGGGTTCTTGAACCAAAAAACTTTTCCACGAGTAGCCCCCAAGCGCCAAGTTGTCAGCCTGCGACGACTTGGAGCTGATGACTTGTTGACTAGGACCCATGCCTGCTGGTTGTAAGAGAAAAACTGACTCCTGAGTAGCCCCCAAGCGCCAAGTTGTTAACTTGTGACAACTTGGAGCTCATGAGTTCTCTGCTTGACTAGTAAAGCTGACTTGCAAAAATTTGACTTGTGATTGCAGTGCATTATCTCCAAGATGAAGAGAGATATGAAGGAGCTTGAGGACCAGGCAGCTGCTAGTGCCTGCTCTGCTATAGCTGAAAAAGAACGCTCCCTTCAACTTGAGAAGGATCTGAAGGTCTTGTCTGCTCAACTAGAGCAAGTTAGGAAAGAATCTGCTGATGCCAAAAGGGTTGCCCAAAAGGCTCACAATGATCTAAAAGCTGTCTTCGACACTTGCCGCAAGGGCATTGGGGCCATGTGCCAACATATATTTGGTAAGTTTGTAACTTTTGCTTACTTCCTTTCTGCACCTTTCTGAACTGCTTTTAGACTGACAATCATTGATTTCTTTTCTGCAGGGGCTGACTCCCCAAAACTCAAACTGCCCACTAGCAAGCAATTGCATGAGATGCTTGACCACTGTCATGGGCTACAAGAGGGAGACCGTGCAGTGGTGAAATATTTTAATCCTAAGGGCAAGTGCCCAAAAGAGCCTGAACGTCTGGTGGACGAGTTGTCGAGGGCACCAGGTTATATGCGGCTGTGGAAGCAATCTTCTTTGAGGAGAGCATCCATCAGAATCCTTGCTCTAGCCCATAGCTATTACCCCACTGTTTTGGAGCCAGCAATGCTTACTATGGGGAAGCCAGAGCAACATGAGGATGGCAAACCCTTCACCCAAGACGACTTCAAGGCTGAGGAGAAGCTGGTGCGGCCATATGCTTGTGAGATTGCCAACAAGATGGACCCTGAGGTATGGGTTCATCACTATGACTTGGAGAACAAAAGAGTTGCTCCAGAGACTCCTGAGATCGTAAACTTTGGCCGCCCCTCACAGGACCCAGCTGGTGTCCCATCCTCTTCTACTGGGCCGAGTTCCTCGTCGCCAGCGGCTCCTGTTCCTGGTGCCGAGCCCACATTGAAGACTCCTGCTGCGCCCACTCCTTCAAGAGCTATCTCTGGAGACGCCCAGAAACAAGCAGAGCTGGCTAAGCATATGAAGAGTCCCAGGGCACTGGTTTTCAAACGAAGAGAGTCGCCACAAAGCCTCCTGTGAAGCCGGCTCCTGCCTCTACTGCTCAAACAAAGGACAAATCTCCTGTGAAGAAGGACTCCCCGATTCCGGCTGAGAAGTCGACTCCTCTGGAAGACCATCCCTTGAATGACTTTTGATTACTATGTAATGCTGTGCTATTAGTATTTAAACTTTGTAATGATGCACTGCTGGTGCTTAAACCTTGTTAGGTCTTTTGAACTACTTGTTCTGAAATTGTGCCAATCGGCTTATGATGACTTGCTTGTTAAACTATGAGATTAATATGTACTATCTATGCAAGTCATTCTGTGGTTCTTATAACCCGTCTAATTATCCACTGATGAATAAGTAGGCCCTGCATGACTCCTCTTACAGCTTGTGCTGACAAACTCCTAACACCTCATGTCCTTTAGGATTCATAAGAGCCGGAGACGAGTCATGCCTGTAGATTAGTCATATTGTGCAGGATGCATCTAACTTACCAGTGAGAAAATTAGGTAAAGTTTGGCTACTGTGCCAGGTTCAAGAGTCTAAGCTTAACTTTTTTTACTGAAAAGCAAGCCCCCAAGAACCTGATGATCAAAGTTAAAGAATAAATCGCACTCACTGGGTGACTCGACTAAAGGACTCATGTTCACAGAAGCCGGCTTTATTTCATTTGATCATAATAATTTGATTACATCTAGGCATGGCTCACTGGGCTCTTTGCCTTTCAACTCATAAAACTATTACAACTTAAGTATAATAAGGACGTAACTGAGCTATATTCCATGGCCTCTTTGCCTCTGCATAGGGATCTAGCGTATGAGCTGTGTCAGCTCCTTTACTTTCACTTGCCGGCTCTCGTACATCCATTAGATAGTACGACCCATTGTGCAAGTTCTTGCTTATGACGAACGGTCCTTCCCATGGTGGAGATAACTTGTGCATCCCTTCCCTGTTTTGGACAAGTCGAAGCACTAAGTCGCCTTCCTGGAAAGTCCGAGTCTTGATTCTGCGTGCGTGATATCGCCGCAAGTCTTGCTGATAAACTGCTGATCTCTCAAGGGCTAACTCCCTTGCTTCCTCGAGTGCGTCCACCGAGTCCTGGCGAGCGAGTTCATTCTCTGTCTCGACGTAATTGGCGACTCGTGGCGAGTCATGCAACAAGTCGCTTGGCAGGACAGCTTCTGCTCCATACACCATGAAGAAAGGTGTGAAGCCCGTGGATCTGTTAGGAGTCGTTCTTATACTCCAGAGTACTGCTGGCAGCTCCTCAACCCAACACCCGGCGGCTCTTAGCAAAGGGACTCGGAGCCGAGGCTTAATTCCCTTCAGCAACTCCTGATTTGCCCTCTCTGCTTGTCCATTAGACTGTGGGTGTGCCACTGAGGCTAGGTCGAGTCTGATGTTGTTCTCACCGCAGAACTTGGCCATCTCTCCAACTGATAAGTTGGTACCATTGTCTGTAATGATGCTGTGAGGATACCCGAAGCGTGTTGCTATTTTCTTGAAAAATCTCACTGCTGATGCTCCGTCGACTCTGCTGACGGGTTCGACTTCCACCCACTTGGTGAACTTGTCAACTGCTACTAACAGATGGGTCTTCTGGCAGGGCGACTTTGAGAAAGGACCCACCATATCAAGCCCCCAAACTGCAAACGGCCAAGTGATAGGAATAGTTCTGAGCTCTTGGGCTGGCACGTGGTCTTGCCTTGCGTACCTTTGGCATCCATCACAGACTCGTACTATCTTCTCTGCGTCCAGATGTGCTGTTAACCAAAAGAACCCGTGCCTGAAAGCTTTTGACACCAAGGATCTAGTGGATGCATGATGACCACAATCACCTGCATGAATCTCTTGCAATATTTGCCTGCCCTCTTCTGGAGATACACACCTCTGGTAGACTCCAGTGACACTCCTTCTGTACAACTCGCCATCAATGACTGTATAGGACTTGCATCGCCTGATGAGCTGTCTCTGTTTGACTTCATCCTGTGGGAGTTCACCCCTAAGGAGATATGGAAGGTAGGGCTCTGTCCATACTGGTGTTGCTCGTACTGCTGCCACCAGTGCCGATTCTGGATCTGGGGAGGCTAACTCCTCCTCTGAGGGCAACTTGACTGATGGGTGGTGAAGTTCATCCACAAATACATTTGGTGGTACTTTCTCTCGACGAGAGCCGAGTCGTGATAACGTATCTGCGGCCTCGTTTTTGCGTCTGTCAATATGCTCCACTTGATAACCAGAAAAGAACCCGGCTATCTGTTCGACTGCTCTTCTATAAGCTGCCATGTTTGCATCCTTCGAGTCCCAGGTTCCAGATACCTGCTGGGCTACGAGATCCGAGTCTCCAAAGCACCTGATACGCTTGATGTTCATCTGCTTGGCCAGACGCAGGCCGTGTAGCAAAGCCTCATACTCTGCCATGTTGTTTGTACAATCAAAATGTAACTGAAGGACATATGCCAACTTATCTCCTTTTGGTGAAGTTAGAACCACGCCGGCTCCTGAGCCCTCTAGCTGTCTGGACCCGTCGAAGTGCATTGTCCAATATTTGGTGCAAGGTGAACTCGGTGAAGATGTGCAATCAGTCCAATCGTTGACGAAGTCGACCAAAGCTTGAGATTTGATTGCTGTCCTGGGCTCGTATGTGATATGGTAAGGACCCAACTCGATTGCCCACTTGGCGACTCGACCTGTTGCATCTCTGTTGCGTATGATGTCTGCTAGCGGTGCTGAACTCACCACTTTGATTGGGTGCTCTTGGAAATAATGCTTAAGCTTCCTACTTGCAAGGAAAACTCCATAGACTAGCTTCTGCCATTGAGGGTACCTTTGCTTTGACTCTGTTAGGACTTCACTGATGTAATAAACAGGTCTCTGCACTGGATACTCTTTTCTTCCTCTGATCGTTCCACAACTACTACTGCACTGACCACCCTTTCATTGGCAGCCACATATAATAGCATGGGCTCCTTATCTGTAGGAGCTGCAAGTACTGGCGCTGATGATAGAGTTTTCTTCAAGTTCTCAAAAGCATCATCGGCTTCTTTGTCCCATATGAACTTATCTGACTTCTTCAGGAGTCGATAGAGAGGACCCGCCTTCTCTCCGAGTCTTGAGATGAATCTGCTGAGAGCTGCTACACAACCAGCGAGTTTCTGAACGTCCTTTAGACAAGTCGGCTTCTGCAGATTGTGAATAGCCTTGATTTTCTCTGGGTTTGCTTCAATGCCTCTCTCTGAAACAATGAAGCCAAGGAGTTTGCCTGCAGGGACTCCAAAAACACACTTGGTTGGGTTGAGTTTCATCTTGTACTTTCGCAGGTTACCAAAGGTTTCTGTCAGGTCTGCTATCAGAGAGTCGGCCTTTTGAGACTTGACAACTACATCATCCACATAAGCGTGAATATTTCTTCCAATCTGTTCTTTGAAACAATTCTGGATACACCTCTGATATGTAGCTCCTGCGTTCTTGAGTCCAAAGGGCATTGTTGTGTAACAAAATGCTCCAAAGGGCGTAATGAAAGACGTCTTCAGCTCATCCTCTATGTTGAGTCTGATCTGGTGGTACCCTGAATAGGCATCCAAGAAACAAAGTAACTCTGACCCCGCTGTGGAGTCAATGATCTGGTCAATACGAGGCAATGCAAACGGGTCCTTAGGGCAATGCTTGTTAAGACCCGTGAAGTCGATGCACATCCGCAACTCTCCTGTTTTCTTTGGCACTAACACTGGATTGGCTACCCACTCTGGGTGAAAGACTTCCTTGATGAACTCGGCTGCGAGGAGCCGAGCCACCTCTTCTCCGATGGCTTTCCTCCTGTCATCATGAAACTTGCGCAAACCTTGCTTAACTGGTCTTGCATTAGGGTTAACGTGTAAGCTGTGCTCGGCGAGTTCTCTCGGGACTCCTGGCATGTCCGATGGCTTCCATGCAAAGACGTCCCGGTTCTCACGGATGAACTCGACGAGCGCGCTTTCCTATTTATCAGAGAGGTGTGCCCCAATGGTGAACTGCTTGGAAGAATCACCAGGGGTAAAGTCGACTTGCTTTGTATCCTGAGCTGACTTGAATTTCATCTTCTCCTCTGTGGCCGGCTTCTTAAGGACCGAGTTGTCCTCCGGGTCCACGTTCGCCTTGTAGAATTTCAGCTCCTCTTGAGCACAAGCTGTCTCAGCCATAGCTGCATCACCTAGTTCACACTCCAATGCCATCTGTCTGCTGCCATTAACTGTAATGACTCCTGCTGGACCTGGCATCTTGAGCTTCAAGTAAACATAGCATGGTCTGGCCATAAACTTAAAGTATGCTGGTCGACCAAAGAGAGCATGGTATGGACTCTTAAGATCCACTACCTCAAAAGGCATAATCTCTGAACGAAAATTCTCCACTGTGCCAAAAGCAACCTCAAGATAAATCTTACCGATTGGCTTGGCTGACTTCCCTGGTACGATTCCATGAAAAACTGTCTCAGTGGGTATTAGCTGCCTATCTTGCAGCTGCATCCTCTTGAATGTGTCATAATATAAGATGTTGATACTACTTCCACCATCCATGAGCACTTTGTTCAATGTGTAGCCCCCAACTTGAGGTGCCACCACCAAGGCTAGCTGCCCTGGGTCGTCGACTCTTGGCGGATGATCTGCCCGACTCCATGTGATGGTTTGCTCTGACCACCTGAGCCACTGTGGAAGCGCCGGCTCCACTGCATTGACAGCTCTAACCTTTAATTTCTTGGCACGCTTGGACGTGCTTGTTGTGAAGACATGGTAACTGCCACGACTCGGGTTCTGTGGCCGAGTTGTGACATAATACTGCCCATTGTTATCATGAAGCTGCTTCGGGTTCTGCTGGAACCCGCCCTGTTGGTTACCTCCTCCTGAGGTTGGTTAGGGTTATTGCCGGCTCCTCCACCGTGGTTGCCGGGTCCTCCATCACCATTGTTTCCTCTATATCCATTGTTGTTGCCTCTATTTCCTGGTCCTGGGAGCCTAGCACGCTGCAAATCCACGCACTGTCCCAAGGTGTGACCACACTTGCCGTTTCTGGCGTGTTTAGGGCATGGACTCGCCAGAACCTCCTCTGTGGTCAGCCTCCGTCCCTGATACCCTTGAGAACTGTTGTCCTTGCGTCTGACCCCAGTGTTTGTGTTAGCCACCAGGTCAGAGTTGTCTCCATACGGTCGCTTGTTACTTCCCTGATTCTGGTTCTGATTTTGATTCTGGTTCTGACCATTGCCACCATGTCCTTTAGATCCTTCCTCCTGATCCTTTGTTTTGTCTGTGGCCGCATGCTTGTTAGCACCTGCCATGATCTCGCCGATCGTAAGGGGAATACCTTGATTCAGGCTCTCCTTCATACGACCCAGCTTCCAACTCAAGGGATTGTAGCTGCAATTTCTCTCCATTGCCATTAGCACTGAAATTGTTGGGAGTCCTTGCGATGAGTTGATGATCTCCGAGACTCGCCCATCCAATGCCTTGCAGACTCGCCCTTTCTCTGAACACACCGCTCCAAGTCCTCTATGGTACTAAGCTTTTTGCATGTTCCCTGGAAGTTCTGTATGAAAGCTGACTTCAACTGCTCCCAAGAATTGATTGATCTAGGAGGCAAGTTACGCATCCACACTTTGGCTGCTCCCTCCATCATAAGGTACATGAATTTGGCACACAGATTACCTATGGCATTACGGATACTCATCGCCATCTCGTATGTACCCAACCAGGAAGTCGGGTCCATGTTGGGCTCGTAATTGGGAACTTTGCGCGGCTCCTTGAAGTCGCTGGGGAAAGACTCGGACCTGATGGCATCTGACAGGCACTCTGGTCCTGTTAGTGAAGGAGAGGTACCAGGAAAAGTCACCTCTGTGTGCGCCCGGGTTGGCTGAGGCTGGTTATCTGGACCAGCTAGGGCTCTGTCCCTCTCAGCCTCCCGTGCCCTGGCCGCCTCCCTCTCTCGTCGCTGTCTTGCTTCATCAACCACCAGTTGAGCTCGTGAGGCAGTTGGTATGATGACCCTGTTCCTCTCTTGTTCACGGCGCCTTGCGCTTGTAGAGTTGGCCGGGTGAGACTCGTCATGCCGACTCCTCGTGCCAGAGTTGAACGGTGTCGAGTGTAGCCTACTTGCATCTGGAAACGCTGGATAAAGAGCTTGCTGAGTCATTGCTGTCTTCAGCATCTCAATAGCACGGCGGGTCTCCTGTCCCGCTGCTCCTTCTGGTATCTCAATGTTCTCTAGCCTCATAGTTGCCGCAGTGAACGTTGTCCATTGGGTTAGAGTAATGCCCTCTGGCAGTACGAAACCTGCCAGGTGGAGGTCCCATACCACCTGCTGATCCTCCTCCGACTCCTCCTTCAGGTGGCGGTCCGTTGGTACCGTTGCCGCCGGGTCCTTCTGGTGGTGGTGGTGGTGGTGTTGCTCCTCCTGCGCCGCCTCCCGCAGCTGATGAGCTCCCTAGCCCGGCTCCTGCGCCTGGACCAGTGGGTGTGTTGAACAAAGCAGTAGGGTTGACAATGACTCCGCCACGCAGGCGACTCCTCGCCCTGCGATGCTGAATAGAGGTGAGTTCCTCCTGACGACTCCTTACAACCTGGGCCTCAGTCTGGACCCGGGCTCGCTCTTCTGCTAATCTGCGGTTTGCCTCGTTGATTTCTGCTAGTTGCCTCTCCATCGCAGCACGCGCGCTGGCTAACTCGGCCGCCCGTTCTGCTGCGTTGCTTGCATTGATTTCCTTTGTTAGTAGACTTGGATCAAATTGATTTCCGCCGTTCCCAGACATGTAGACTCCAACGACGCGGGCGCGTACTGGCGACTCCACGTAATCCTCCTCTTCAATTCCATACCCAAGCCGATCCTCGAACAAGGGCAAGATAGACTCTGAATCAGCGTCGTAATCTGGCTCCATAAGTGGCTCCGCCAGCGACTCCTCTTCATGGTTGACAGCAAGTTGTTTCTTTGGCTCGGCGATGATGCCGACTTCTGATGTCCCGACCGACTCCTCGCCGTCGGACTCGACAACAGCTATTGGCTCTGATATTGATTCCGCCGAGTTAGCGCGAAGACCCGACGCGCAAACCATGCCGACGAACACGTTGATCCTTCCAAAAACAAACTGATAACCCTCGTCGACTTCCTCCATCTCTGGAGTCCAGCCGGAGTCATCGATCTCGGTTTCTCCATGCTCATTAGTGTGGACACGCCCGATGGCGAGTTTCTTCCATGGCCCGGCGAGCGGCTCCCACGATCTCAACTCCACGCATCTCCTGCCCCACGGTGGGCGCCAACTGTCGTGGGGTTGTCACGGCAAGTCCTTCCTTTGGGAAGGTGAGTTCTGGGGCCATTGATGCACGAAGTACGTAGGAGAGATTAATCTCGCCTAAGGACACGGATTTACCCAGGTTCGGCCCCTCTTGATTAGAGGTAAAGACCTACTTCCTGCTTCTCTTTATTGCTCTAGATCTGATATCGATTACAGGGTTCCGGCTCCTCTCTGGGGAGTCGGCGACTAGGTATTTCTCTCCAGGCTTATCAATCTAAGGTCCAAGACCCCGCTTATAAAGGCGGCCGGGTCCCTGGACTTACAGGTTACACCGAGTCACACTTGAACACGGAGTCCTACTCTACGTCTTGACCTTTCCAAGTTAGGGCTCCGGGTTGTACTTGGACTCCTTTCTGACGAGTCCCTTCTTTATCATGGGCCTTGGTCGGCTTGTCTTCAGCCCAGCCCATGCGACTTGATACGTGACTCGGCTTTTGGCCTTCTTGGTCTTGGCGGGTCTACTTTCCGGGTCCGTGGGCCTACCTATAAAGTATCCCCCCATCAATAGGGTTGCGTACCTTCCCGTGCGGGGGACGGCAGCGTGGGTGTTGGGTGCTCGGGGGACGACCGCAAGGAGCAGGTCGACGAGGACGCCGGATCCGGACTTGGGGACGGAAAAGTGGGCCGATTTCGGCCGATTCACGGCCGCCCAGCTCGTGGAACTCGACGGCGAGGAAGTGGGTTGCCGCGATGACCGGAGCAGGAGACGACGGCGGTGACGGCAGCGGCACGGGAACAGGGGAGCACGGCGCGGCAGCCAGACTTGGGGACGGAAAAGGGGGCCGAATTCGGCCGATTCACGGTCTTTATTTTCTTCTTTCCTTTTTTATTCTTGATTGTTGAACTGCGTATAGTACTATTCCGTAGTTGGAGCTGGCCTTCACGTGATTGCTCTCCTTGGACCACGCTCTTCTTTTTTTTGTTGGAAACGTGATGGCCTTTTCCTTTCCAATTTGTGTTCGGATCGGAACGTGGCGCTAGTAGTCCGCTACTAATTCGTCTTGATGCTGGAGTCCGCTGCCGACTTGAAAGCTGAACTTGCTGGGAGTGCTCCCGACAGCCGCAGCATACTGCACACATAGGTGATGATTTCAAGCCCGGCGCTTCCGCTGATGAAGACGTCCAGCCGCCGCGACACAGGATCCGGTGGATTTGATCAGCTGCCTACGAGGGCGATGTTGACGTCGAGCCCCCGCGGCCGCCGTGTGGATGAAGATCTTGATGCGTCCGAGTTGCTTGATCGATGCGGTGATGGACTCGCCGTCGTCGTTGATGAAGATTAGACCCATCGAGTTGTGAATCCACGCGCACTTAGCCCCACGGTGGGCGCCAATGTCGATGGTTTAGATCAATGGTGAAGATACGGGACTATGTACGCGCGGGCATCGTCGATGTGGGTTAGTAGACGAACGACACGGGAGAAAGGATTTATACAGCTTCGGGACCCGGGAAACATCATCCGGTAATATCCCTACGTGCTGTTTGTGGCTAGGTCTTATTCCTCTCATGGTGGAAGTCGCCGATGAGGCGGCTCCTCTATTGTGTATATCGGGCTCTGTCCCGTCTGTCTTGGTTGTGTTGGGTCTGTCTAGGCTTGTCTCGATCTGTCCTCTTGGTGCGCCTTGCCCCTCCTTATAAAGGTGGAGGAGGCCGGCTTACATGTCGAGTCCTTTTAGGACACTGCTAATCTAATACAAGTCGGTAAGGTGAGTCCTTTTCCTATTATGACTGGAGTCGGCTTGCTGGGCTTCTTCCTGATGGGCCTCGTTAGTACTCCTTACGGGTACCCGTGTCCCATATCCACGACAGCCCAGCTCGTGGAAATCGACGGCGAGGAAGAGGGTAGCCGCGGTGACCGGAGCAGGAGACGGTGGCGGCACGGGAGCAGGGGAGCACGGCGCGGCAGCCTAGCGGCGTCCTTCGTCTTCTTGGGTTGGCGAAAAAATGGGGGACGAGAGGATGCGGGGAACCTAAAAGGCACTAATTGGCCTTTAGTCCCGGTTCTAGCCACAAACCGGGACCAACGTCCACTTTAGTCCCGGTTGCATCCACGAACCGGGACTGCAGGTCCAATTCTTTTGGGCCTCTGCCAAATTAGCGCGCCAAAGCAGACCTTTAGTCCCGGTTGGGTCGTTTGTATTTTTTGTATTTTTCTTTTTCCTGATTTATGTTATTCTATTAATTTAATTGTTCAAATCTGACAAACTTAAGCTATGAACATATAGAATCATTTGGTACTGGTTATTTTCAAATTTAACTATGTTGAATGTATTCAAATTTGACATAGATTTCAAACCGTGACACTAAAAAAATAAAAAATGGGTTTTCTTATTCAATGAAAATCCTAAACTCCTTAGTCAACACTATTTTACCGATTATTACACATAGAACTAGGATAAAAAAGCGTTTCATACATTATTACACATCACCATCAATATCTGTCTCTAGTGTTGTGCTATAAACTTCTTCGTGTGTGTCCTTTTCTTCTTATCGCACCGTAACCATGGACAATCTTCATCATTCAACACGATGCTTGGGTCAGTTTTCACTGTGAAGGGGGGAATTTCATCAAACTTATTGTAATCTTCTGACATGTCTGTCTTGTCCTCCACTCCCACAATGTTTCTTTTCCCTGAAAGAACTATGTAGCGTTTTGGCTCGTCGTATGATGTATTCGCTTGCTTATATTTTCTTTTCTTCGGTCTGCTAGACATGTCCTTCACATAGAAAACCTGAGCCACTTCACTAGCTAGGACGAATGGTTTAGTGTCGTACCCAAGATTCTTCAGATCCACTGTAGTTATTCCGTACTTCGGGTCTATATGTACCCCGCCTGTCAGGTTGAACCATTTGCACCAGAACAGAGGGACCTTAAAAGAAGGTCCATAGTCAAGTTCCCATATCTGCTCTATGTAACCATAATATGTGTCCTTTTACCCATTGTTGTTAGTTGCATCAAAGCGGACACCACTGTTTTGGTTGGTGCTCTTTTTATCTTGATCGGCCATGTAAAATGTATTCCCATTTATCTCGTACCCTTGAAAAGTCAATATAGTCAAAGATGGTGCCTTGGCCAACAAGTATAGCTGTTCTCCAACAGTGGTGTCATTAATGAGACGTGTTTGCAACCAACCTCCAAAATTCTTCACGTGTTCTCCATCAATCCAATCTTTAGGTTGCTCCAGGTATTTCAAGCGTAAACTATTCTTGTGTTCCTCGATATATGGAGCCACCAAGCTGGAATTATGTAAAACTGTGTAGTGTGCTTGACTGAAAGAATGCCCGTCCATACATATTGTTGCTTTCTTTCCTAGCGTGACTTTTCCCCACAGTCTCCCCTCATGGCGCGATTGAGGAACACCGATTGGCTTGAGGTCAGGAATGAAGTCAACACAAAACTCAATGACCTCCTCTGTTCCGTAGCCTTTGGAGATGCTTCCTTCTGGTCTAGCACGGTTATGAACGTATTTCTTTAAGACTCCCATGAACCTCTCAAAGGGGAACATGTTGTGTACAAATACAGGACCGAGAACGGAAATCTTTTCGACTAGGTGAACTATGAGGTGCGTCATAATATTGAATAAGGATGGTGGGAACACCAACTCGAAGCTGACAAGACATTGGACCACATCCTTCTGTAAACTTGGTAGAGTTACCGAATTGATGACCTTCTGAGAAATTGCATTGAAAAATGCACATAGCTTCACAATGGGTACTCGATCATTTTCCGGCAGAAACCCCCTCAATGCAATCAGAAGTAATTGTGTCATAATCACGTGGCAGTCTTGAGACTTTAGATTTTGGAACTTTAACTCTGTCATGTTTATTATTCCCTTTACATTCGACGAGAAGCCAGACGGGACTTTGATACTGCTAAGGACTTCAAAAAAGATCTTCTTCTCTTCTTTGGTAAGAGCGTAGCTGGCAGGACCTTGATAATTCTCTGAATTCAGGTTGTCTCGTTCGTGCATATGTTGCTGGTCCTGCCGTGATTCTGGTGTATCTTTTGTCTTTCCATACACGCCCAAGAAGTTTAGCAGGTTCACGCAGAGATTTTTTGTAACGTGCATCACGTCAATTGCAGACTGAACCTCTAGGATTTTCCAATAGGGTAACTCCCAAAATATAGATTTTTTTCCACATCGGTACGTGTCCGTCAGCGTCATTCGGAACAGATTGTCCGCCAACACCCTTTCCAAAGATTACTTTTAAATCCTTGACCATATCATATATAACATCCCCAGTAGGACGGGTAGGCTTCGTCCGGTGATCTGGCTCACCTTTGAAATGCTTGCCTTTCTTTCTTACGGGATGTTGTTTTGGAAGAAATCGACGATGCCCCGGGTACACATTCTTGTTTCCCAAATATATACTTTCAGTCTCAGCTAAACAGTGTGTGCATGCATTGTATCCCTTGTTTGACTGTCCTGAAATGTTACTAAGAGCAGGCCAATCATTGATGGTTATAAACAACAACGCTCGTAGGTTAAATTCATTTTGTTTGTGCTCATCCCACACACGTACACCTTCTTCACGCCACAACTCTAAAAGTTCTTCAACCAATGGCCTCAGGTACACATCAATGTCGTTGCCGGGTTGCTTCAGGCCTTGGATGAGCACTGCCTTCATAATGAACTTCCGCTTCATGCACAACCAAGGAGAAAGGTAATAGATACATAAAGTCACAGGCCAGGTGCTATGACTTGAGCTCTGCTCCCCAAAAGGAATAAAGCCATCTGTACTTAGACCAAATCTTAAGTTTCTTGCGTCATCTGAAAATGTCGGAAACTCTCTGTCGATTTTTCTCCACTGCGACCCATCAGCGGGGTGTCTAAGCATCACGTCTTTCTTACGGTCTTTTTTGTGCCATCGCAACAACTTGGCATGCTCTTTGTTTTGGAACAAACGTTTCAACCGTGGTATTATAGGAGCATACCACATCACCTTCGCAGGAACCCTCTTCTTGGGGCGCGGCTCGTCCTCAACTTCACCAGGGTCATCTCGCCTGATCTTATACCGCAATGCACCGCATACCGGACATGCATTCAAATTCTCGTACTCCTCACCGCGGTAGAGGATGCAGTCATTGATGCACGCATGTATCTTCTGCACCTCTAATCCTAGAGGGCAGACAACATTCTTTGCTTCGTACGTACTGGGGGACAATACGTTATCCCTTGGAAGCATCTTCTTTATTATTTTCAGCAAATTTTCAAATCCCTTGTCAGAAGTACCATTCTCTGCCTTCCATTGCAGCAATTCCAGTGTGGTACCCAGCTTTTTCTGGCCATCTTCGCAATTTGGGTATAACAATTTGTTGTGATCCTCTGATATTCTCTCCAATTTCAACCTCTCGTTTTTACTTCCGCAGTTTATCTTCACTTCAAGAATGGCACGACGAAGATCGTCATCGGGCTCATCAACAATGGGCTCTTCTTCAGCTCCGTCTTCCCCCATTGTAGTACCACCGTGTTCAGTGAACATAGGATAGTTGTCATTATCCTCTTCTTCTTCATTGTCTTCCATTATAACCCCTCTTTCTCTGTGCTTGGTCCAACAATTATAACCGGACATGAAACCGGACTTCAACAGGTGGACGTGAATGGTTTCTGAGGTAGAGTAATCTTGAGTATTCTTACAGACACTACATGGACAAGAAATAAAACCATTCGGATGCTTGTTTGTCTCAGCCACACGGAGAAAATAATGCATGCCATTAATAAAGTCGGCTCATCTGTATTATATAAATATATCAAAAATCATTACACTACATCATGAATATATAATAGTGACCAAATTAATTAATATAAGTTCATCACATTAAAACTAAAATAGAGTAGTGATCAAATGTAACACATAGTCTCATAAAACAAACATTAATTGAAACTAACATACAACTATCTAAAGAATTTAAATCCAACAACAAATACGATCAAAATCGCAACTAAGCTAATTATTGAACCAACAGCATAATGATGCCAAGACTCTTTATGAATGGCATATTTTCTAATCTTTCTAATCTTCAAGCGCATTGCATCCATCTTGATCTTGTGTTTATCGACGATGTCGGCAAGATCAAGCTCCAATTTCATCTTCTCTTCTAGGCATTGAAGACGAAGATTTTCACTTCTTTTTAATTTTTCTTTCAAATCATTATTTTCTTTTTAAAAAAACTCGACAATAGGGTCGGTTGGAATTTCCAGTTCAACCACATCCGAATCATAGACCGGACGAGGGCCAACGGGGACGGATATCAAAACCATGACACTATACATATAAAAAACGTAAGAAAATATAGAAGTAATAACTATGCATCTAAATCATATAAATAAGTTTTTTAAAACAAAAGAGAAAAACAAGAGGCTCACCGAGGTGGTGCCGGTGACGGGACGGCCGGCGCGGACGATCGACGGCGGTGAGGACGGGGACCGGACGACACTAAAACCCACACATTATACTTTAATTTGAGCTCAAATTGCATATAAAACAAATGAAATCCCTAACTTAGGCATTTTATCAAACACCTAGCTAGCACTAGAAAAATGAAATGAGCTAAGTAGCAACGAAATGAGCTTAAGTAGCAACGTCGGAAGTGCTAACCCTCGGATAGATGAGGCGCCGTCAATCTTGACAAATGGTGGGAAAAAATAGGGATGAACTCGAGCTCGGAAGAGGAAATAGATGAGAAAATGGTGATGAACTCGGAGCTCAAAAATGGCCATGGACGGATCGGGGGTGGGGGGTGATATAGGGGAAACATTAGTCCCGGTTCGTGTTATGAACCGGTACTAAAGGTCAGTCTCTAGTCCCGGTCCGTATGACAAACCGGGACTATAGGTTGCTCGCGCTGGCCCCACCCCTGCGACCGCCTGCCGTGACCCTTTAGCGTCGGTTCGTATCACGAACTGGGACTAAAGGTCCCCTACGAACCGGGACTGGCCCTGGCGGGCGCCCTGGGAATTCGAACCGGGACTAGTGTCCCCATTGGTACCAGTTTGTAAGGGAACCGGGACGAAAGGGCCAAACCGATGGCCCTGTTTCCACTAGTGCCAGCTGCTCCCCGGCGTGTGTGTGCTATGTGCCTACGAGATTATGTATAATTAACAGAAAGTTTAGTATTGAGACATTAATCGATATATGAGCTGTAGTGGCTGGAGCAGTTGGGTTCCCACCAGGAGGTCTTGTGTTCGAACCATGGGCGGAGCAATATTTTGGTGTCATGTCTTATTTGTTCCATCGGCTGACAGGTGGGCCTATGTACTTAGTCAAAGTACTTGCCATGTAGGATATTTAATTACTGTGCGCTGGCGGTCAAAGTGGTCAACTGTATGCCAAATAAGCAAAATACATATACAAAATCGTACCGGTGACCGTATTGAGCCACTTAAACAAGTTCAATGACCGAATTTAGGGTATTCTGAAGATCAGTGACCAAAGTGAGATCACGCGTCAAGTTCAGTTACCATAGATGAATTTTACTCTTTTCACAAAGAGTAGTCCATATTTGATAGATAGTCCCCAAGTATTAGGATTTTTCGTGATTTCAACCTAATTTCGCCTAATTAAATGAGTTTATGCCGATTTTCCGAAAGTAATCCAAATTTGAACTACAAGTGTTTGATAGTTTGGTCTGAATTTTTCTAAAAAATCATTTTAAGGTACACAACTAGTGGTTATATCTCAGAAACATCGATAGTTTTAGAAAATTTGACATCTTTCGATGAATAGTCATGGTGGCCATTTTGACTGTTTTTTGAAAAAAATCAAATAAAGTGAAAAAAACCCTCAAAAAAGATATCCTCTGGCATGGAGTCCTTTTATGTGTACTAGTTGCTATGAAAAATGATAAACTTGATTTTTGACAAATTGTTCAAAAAAATCTTCATAAAAAGGTCTATCATGTATAAACATCTATAAGTTTCAAGACAAATGACCAAGTTATGACTATTCCCACGGCATAGTTTGTGATAAAGTTCTCATATTCAAAAAATAGGTGTATCTTGGTATAGGAAACAATGGTTTCGAAGGGATTTTTCAAATTATTTTTATAAATATCATTTTCCTTTTTCTAAGTGGCAAAAATGACTTTTTTGTGAACCAAGTACAAAAAATATGGTGCAAAATGGCACCCATCTAATTTTCACAAAGAGTAGTCTACATTTGATGGATAGTCCCCAAGTATTAGGATTTTTCTTGATTTTTACCTAATTTCGCCTAGTTAAATGAGTTTATGCTGATTTTCCGAAAGTAATCCAAATTTGAACTACAAGTGTTTGATAGTTTGGTCTGAATTTTTTTAAAAAATCATTTTAAGGTACATAACAACTGGTTATATCTCAGAATCATCAATGGTTTTGGAAAATTTGACCTCTTTCGATGAATAGTCATGGTGGCCATTTGGACCTTTTTTGAAAAAAATCAAATAAAGTAAAAAATCCTAAAAAAAAAAGATATCCTCTGGAATGGAGTCCTTTTATGTGTACTAGTTGCTATGAAAAATGATAAACTTGATTTTTCACAAATTGTTCAAAAATATCTTTACAAAAAAGATCTATCATGTATAAACATCTATAAGTTTCAAGCCAAATGACCAAGTTATGACTATTCCCACGACATAGTTTGCGATAAAGTTCTCATATTCAACAAATAGGTGTATCTTGGTATAGCAAACAATGGTTCCGAAGGGATTTTTCAATTATTTTTATAAATATTATTTTCCTTTTTCTAAGTGGCAAAAATGATTTTTTTGTGAACCAAGTACAACAAATATGGTGCAAAATGGCACCCATCTAATTTTCACAAAGAGTAATCCACACTTGATGGATATTCCCAAGTATTAGGATTTTTCTTGATTTCTACCTATTTTCGCCTAGTTAAATGAGTTTATGCCGATTTTCCGAAAGTAATTTCGCCTAGTTAAATGAGTTTTGTGATGCAAAAGATGATATAGTTATCATATTTGGATTCCTATTATTTTTCTAATCGATATAGACATTTTATTTATTAAATTTTGATTTGTGAATTTAAAGATATGAATTATTCCATATTAAATAAAAATAGAAAAAAAAAACATAGCTCTGCCGACGGCTTTGCCCTCAGCGTAGCCCTGTACGTCGACGGTTAGTCTGGACAACCCAGCTCGGCCCCTACGCCAACGGCCCCGACAAAAAGCCGTCGGCGTAGCCGCTGGCCGTCGGCGTAGCACGCCATTCCTCTAGTGCCGGACCTTGAACGTAGCCCGGCCCAACTTCATTTGCCACCTTGCTACCAACTCCTCAAAGTTGTGTGAGGCGGACGCATCGGGATCATGGGCACCCATGGTCATCGAAACTTTATGTTTTTAATGGAAATTATATAGAAATATCTTCGACAACATCAGGCTAAGCATGCTTAATTAAGGGCCATAGTAATAGGCTAAATCATTATACCACTAAAGAATTAGTAGTTTAACACGTGTGAGATGAACAATATTTGTGACCACTGAGTTCCCGACACCTCTCAACCTCACGACGACTCGGTAATCTGTCCTCATCTGAATTGTGTTCGGAACATGGCAATGAACTTGTGTCCCTCTTCCTTTCTTTCACTCCCGCACCAGCCTCCACCATGTTTTGCTCTTATCCATCTTTTATAACATTTGATCGAGGTGACGACTGGGCACCACTGTCACGGGCTCATGGCTGCAGCCTACAGGCGCTGATCGAGGACAGCTGCGGCTGGGTTGACGACGACGATAGCCGGGGAAGGGCGCCGGAGGTCTCATTTTGTTTCCGCTTCATGGATAGGGGCGGACCTACGTATGGTACTACCAACGCTAATGGATTGTTTTCACTTTATTTGTTTTCTTCACGTAAATGTCTAATGTGTGCTATATTAATATAGCGGGGCGAAAGTCTATTTCGAGAGAGATGTCTAATGTGTTGAAGGACTGATTCACCGTGGAGATGGGCTGCCGTCGGTAGCTAGGATCTTCAGGTGTGGTGTAATGCTGCCGGCTTCGACAGCTCGCTAATCCTTCCTTCCCATGTTGTACCAAATGATAAAGTTCACAAGTGCCTATCTGTGTTGTTTGCACGTGCTTTCTCAAGTCCCAAATCTGCTGCCCGGAATTTTAAATCATGTCCAAATTGCTAAAACGCAGGCATCTGAATATTTTCCAGCTTGCTACATGCTCCTGCTAGAGAGAGAGTTCTGCCTTTTTGCGAGAAAATCGCATGGTGGTCACATTTGAAACCCTAGCCCCATATGTGGTGGCCTTTTGAAAATTTCTCTCTCTCGATCTAGACCCAATACATTTTCGAAAGAAACATATGCTCTAGTTTGTTTCTCCGTACAAGGTCGAGCGCATGTCAAAACTGTTTCGTCAGGAGCAGAGCCAGAAAAGTGAGTTATTGGGGTCAGTACTAACTTTGAAACTTAAGTACAGCAGGTCGATGGTGTCATTTTCTTAGTGCGAGGGCAATCCCCTGGAGTAATGTGTTACGTCGCCGGTGTCAGTTTGACACCGGACCTTGAACGTAGCCCGGCCCAACTTCATATTTGCCACCTTGCTACCAACTCCTCAAAGTTGTGTGAGGCGGACGCGTCGGGATCATGGGCGCCCATGGTCATCGAAACTTTTTATGATTTTAATGGAAATTATACTGAAATATCTTCGATAACATCAGGCTAAGCATGCTGAAGGGCCATAGTAATAGACTAAATCATTATACCACTAAAGAATTAGTAGTTTAACACGTGTGAGATGAACAATGGTCGTGACCACTGAGTTCCCGACGCCTCTCAACCTCACGACGACTCGGTAATCTGTCCTCATCCGAATTGCGTTCGGAACATGGCAATGAACTTGTGTCCCTCTTCCTTTCTTTCACTCCCGCACCAGCCTCCACCGGCCATGTTTGGTCTTATCCATCTTTTATAACATTTGATTTGATTGGTTGGGCTTGGAAATATTGGAAGCTCAATGAGAAATAATGACTCTTCATTGATCTTCTAATTTTATTGTTGGCCATGTGGCAGAGAGCACATGGTTGATCACTTCTCTTCTCTTGTAATTTCCCTGGTTACAAGAGAAAAGAAACCAGCAATTCTCAGCTGGTCGTCAATATACTACACGGCGAGGAAACCAGCAATTTCCCTAGTATATTCCGGTACTGTACTTGATGGTGTGGCCCGGTTCAGCTAATATAGCATTCTCGAAGTTCAACAGACCATGCATACTATCGATCGAGGGTCATACTGTCATTGGTGGACTTGGCTTCCATAACTTGAAATGGCTGAACGCCGCGCTGCGTACCTGCTGGATGTGGTTGGAATGATCTGATACGGACAGACGAGCCCGCTGGATGTGGTTGCAACGATATGATACGGACAGACCACGGTCAGGTTTCCAACTCAAGGTTCTCCCGGCTGTCGTCGTTGCTATGTTCAATGCCTCGGTATGTATCAGAGTTTGGGGACGGTGCCCAGATCAAGCTGTGGGGAACCCATGGATCGGATCGAGCGTCTCCCTGTGGCTTCGATCGCGCAGTGGTGCAGTTCCTTCGCCCTACTGAAACTGAAGTTTCACGCATCCACTGTTGATGATGCTGGTTATGAGGGCTATCTGGCTAGAGCGTAACGCACAGGTTTTTGACGACAATGCCTGCGCGGTGGCAAGGATGATCGACTCGGTGGTGGATGAATGGCTTCGCCGGGTGGTGTGTCTTTCCCGTATGTTCTGTTGTCTCTTCTGAGCTATGCATTGCATGTTCGATTGTCTTTTGCCGCAATAATTAACCGACTCGCTAGCAACTGAGCCACCGCTATATAAACGCGCGTGAACCATTCTGCCAAGGTACTAATCACTACTGGAAAACGAGTCCCTGCCGAGACCTGAGGCCGTCCGTAATGGAGAACGGCTTTGCCGTTTCTAAGCGGTTCCACGTCATCAGGTGATACTTAGGCCGTCCGTAATGGAGAACGGCTTTGCCGTTTCTAAGCGGGCACGTGATACTTAAACGACACCAAGTCTCTAGTCCGTCGTTTCTTCTCTCCTTATGAGCATTTACTTCTGTCTGCTCTATCCATCAACCGTCCCATGTATTGATTGGTGAAAGCGTGCTGGTTGAGAAGTAATCTATTCTTTTATTTTGGGTCATGTGTCAAAAGCCGTATGCAAATAGGAGACGGTTCTTCTCATTTCTTCATTAAATAGCCATACACGTAAGCAAACATCCTACGTAGAATTCTAAGATACAGTACACGGTGTAGCATTACGGACGGCCTTAAGACTAGCCACAATGGGAGTATCATAGGTGGTATCATGCATGCCATGTTGGCAAAAAGCTAACGTGTCACAGTAATTAATGATGAGAGAGGTGATAGTAGTATCATAGATAGATATTGTAACATAACGGATTTCAATGCAAAATAAGTGTACAACCTAATAAATATAGTATTGTATGATACCACAAATATGTTACTACCCATTGTGAAGGTAGTAACATATACTAGTATCATATGCATGATACTAGTATATGATACTCCCCATTGTGACTAGTCTAAGCGACACCAAGTCCCTAGTCCGTCGTTTCTTCTCTCCTTCTGAGCATTTACTTCTCTCTGCTTCATCCATCAACCGTCCCATGTACTGATTGGTCAAAGCGTGCTGGTTGAGGAGTAATCTATTCTTTTATCTTGGGTCATGTGTCTAGAGCCTTATGCAAAATAGGGGACGGTTCTTCTCATTTCTTCATTAAATAGCCATGCATACACGTAAGCAAACATCCTACGTGGAATTCTAAGATACGGTACACGGTGTAGCATTACGGATGGCCTGAGCACTCGGCAAACCATTTGCGGTTACGCATCCCTCGGCACTCGGTAAAACATTTGTCTACACGTCTCCGTCGGCACTCGGCAATTTTGTCTCCCAAAGACCGATCTGGCACTCGGCAAACAGGTAAGTCTAAGCGACATGTGTGGACGCGTGGCGTCATCTCATGGTTCACCAGGAATGAGGCCAGGTGCCCACGGCCTTTTGCCGTCTGCCTAGCACCTTTTGCCGTCGACGTAGTACCTCGTAGGTATAGGTAAATATACCGTCGGCGTAGTAGATGCCGTCGGCATAGCTCCCCTTACGCCGCTTTGCCGTCGGCTTAGGTTTTCCAATTATTTGTAATTTTTGAATTTTTTTGAATTTTTTTGATCTTTTTTAATTCTTTTTATTTGTATTTCGAAATTTTCGACTTAGTCACATACTTAATCCTTAATTACATACTTAATTATTATAGGTCAAAGTACTTACCCTAGTCAAACTTCCCAGTCGGTCACCCATCCTCCAACCCGAGCACGCTTAACTTTAGAGTTCCTTCCAAGCTAGTTTCCAAATAACAAATTAGAACTTACTGATATTAGTACCCTATCAATCATATTAACCACTCGATTATGATGTTACACTTTTTATTGTTTAAATGTAAAGTAACAATGATTATATAATAGTATATTTCGAATAAATAACAATAAAATGAATTTTACTTTATTTTTTCCTTTTTACATTTAATATGGAATAATTCATATCTTTAAATCCGTAAATCAAAATTTGACAAATAAAATACCTAAATTGATTAGAAAAATGAGAGGAATTCAAATATTTCACCATAATCATCTTTTGCATCAGAAAAACCTTTGGATATAAAAAAATAATTAGATATTTCAAATATTTTAAATAAGTTTCTGTCGATTTCGCTGAAATTGGGTCTGATTTGAACTACGAGTGCCGCATAGTTTGGTCATGATTTTTTGAAAAAAATCACTTTTAGATCCACAATGTATACTTTCTTTAGAGATCTTTGACGGTTTTTACTGGATCGAAGTTACGGTTAGGTTTAGGTTTGTCGCTAGGGTTTACGGTCTCGGTTTCAGGCTAGGGTTAGACATAACTAATTTAAAAAAAATCAAAAAAATAGAAAACCTTCACATGACATCCGTTTACGTGACCTACCACCTGAAAAAAATTATAAACATGAGTTATGAAGGTTTTTATAAAAAAACCCTTCACAGAAATGAGCTACGAGTTATAAATATGTATGGTTTTCGACTGAAATAAGCTAGGATATAACATTTAACATAGCAAAAAATATCGGAATGAGTCAATATTTGACACACTGGTGTATCTTGCTTATAGAATAGTATTGACTACGGGGTTTAGGGTTTTCGTTGAATAAAAAACCCATTTTTCATTTTTTTTAGTGTTAAAACAGGCTTTTTTCTGAAGCAGCTAGCAAAACGGCTCACCGAAAGAGTAACATCCAAATAGATAGAAAATAGTAGACCATCTTATAAGTGCATTTAACCCTGGATTTCGATATAAAAACATATTTAGGTGTTTCAAACATTTCAGATAAGTTCCTACCGATTTCGCTGGAAATGGTCTGATTTGAACTACGAGTGCCGCATAGTTTGGTCATGATTTTTTGAAAAATCACTTTTATATCCACAATATATACTTTTTTTACAGATCTTTGACGGTTTTTGCTGAATCGAAATTACGGTTAGGTTTAGTTTTATCGTTAGGGTTTACGGTCTCGATTTTGGGCTAGGGTTAGACATAAATAATTTTAAAAATAATAAAAAGGAAAACCTTCACATGACATCCTTTTATTTGACCTACCACCTGGAAAAAATTATAAATATGAGTTATGGAGGTTTTTATAAAAAATAGCTTCACAGAAATGAGCTACGAGGTATAAAGATGTATGGTTTTCGACTGAAATAAGCTAGTGTATGACATTTAACATAGCAAAAAATATCGGAATGAGGCAATATTTGACACACTGGTGTATCTTGGTTGTAGAATAGTATTGACTAAGGGGTTTAGGGTTTTCGTTGAATAAAAAACCCATTTTTTATTTTTAGTGCCAAAACAGGCTTTTTTTGTGAAGCAGCTACCAAAACGGCTCACCGAAAGAGTAACATCCGAAATAGATAGAAACTAGTAGACCACCTTATAAATGCATTGTTTAAGTGCCAAAAATAATTTTCAAAATATTTTCATAAATATGATTTTCCATTTTTAAGTGTCAAATATGACTTTTTAAGTAAGCTAGTTCCAAAAATATGTTACAAAAAGTCATATGCATGGTGAAAAAATATTATATGGATGTCATATTTGGATTTCTCTCATTTTTCTAATCTATTTAGACATTTTATTGTTAAATTTCAATTTACGGATTTAAAAATAT